>VZSZ01007383.1:305313-440065 GCA_013398815.1 Ibidorhyncha struthersii | reverse complement strand
TTTTTTTTTTTTTTTTAGTGTAGTGGATTTGCCTGATTAAATCCAGGCTTAATTAAGTATTGGGATATATTTTACTGTTTGGGACATATTGCTGGTCTAAGTTTTATAAAGGATTTGAGCTCAATTAAGTATAGTATGGCTGACATCTGATAATGCCCTTAAAATTCCTGAGCTTACTTAGATTTTACTGCTGGTAGCCTTACTTATAATGACTGCCAAAAGAAAATCTCAGGATCTTCTGAAATTGAGTAGCTGGTTTCAGAAAGTTCAGTGTATTTTATCCTTAGAAAAGCTAACAAGGTTAAGAAGTAATAAAAAGAATAATATTGAATTATCTGGCCTCCTTTCATTAAACTGACTGATTTTATGCTAATGACTTAAAAGTCATCTTTCCTTACATAAATTGCTCCACTGCAGCTATACTTTTAATTTCAGCTTTAGTTAATATGATTGCAAAGTATGTGGTTATATTAAAATGGATGTACTGAAAAATACTTAATCAATTCTGCCTCTTTTCTTCCCCCAAAAGAGAAGTGTCATTTTACTAAGGTACATATTCTATCATGTTGATTATTTGTTGATTTTAAACTTGGCTGGATATTCTTTGCACAGTGATAGATCGTGACAGCTTCAAAGATTTCTCTTTGCTAGTATATTTTTGTCACTAAATATTCATATACACTCCCTGATTTATTGAATGTCAATGGTTAGTATTCATTTCATGAAGCTCACTTTTTATGAAGGTATGTCCTGTGAAAATGTATGTATTTAGCTAAAAATACTTTGCACTTTTACAATGATTACAGTGATTTCTCTTGCAATGACATCAAGCTGCTTTACAAACATGAATTAAAAAACCTTTGTAGAGCAGCTATGAATTGTTATACATATCTTCAAAGTGAATACTCTGAAGGACAAAGATTGTAAGTGATTTGTCTAAGTTCAAACAGAGTATCAATACCAATGACAGTCAAATCCTCACCCTAGCTTAATTAGTAGATCACAGTCCTTGAGTTCTCTTTAACAGTATGAAATAAAATTCTGTTCTGAAAAGTGACTCCATAAAAACAAGTGCCACATTTATGAATCATTGCTTCTATGAATATTCCTGTAAAATTTTTGCTGTATTAAGAATTCATTTGCTGGCATTGCAAATAACTTGTACAAAGCTGCCTCTAAAATGAAGGAAGCAAAATGACCCTTCTTCACAATTAATACCATGTTTAGCAACGTTTTTTGTGAAAAGTACCATTTAAATAGGATGCTATGTAATTCAGGTCCAGGCACTTACTGCTGGGCAAAGCTTTCAAGCTACTTTGCTAGGTCAAATGAAACACACTGTATCAAATTCAAGAGACAATAAAATATAATAACCAGAATCTGTAAAAAAAAAAAAAAAAAAAAGCATCTCCTCTTAAAGCCAAAGATTAACTGCACCTGTTATTAAAGCAAATAACCAATGTGCCCTTCACAGGAGCTCATCTCTCAAACTCCTTCAAATCTAGTCATTCCTCTAGTCTTCACAAATTCAATCCATTAGCCAGAGGAAATGTATCTGTTGCTCACTGCTGGGTCTTTCTGAAGAGATGGGCTAGTCTGATCCCTGTGACTTCAGAAAGAAGGAAGTTCACCAGCTGCTAAGTTTTTATTGCTACAGGACAGGAAAGATGGTCCAACCTATTTATTCACACTGTGTTTTGTAGGTGTGTCATGAATAGGTCTTGGTTTAGTCTGTCAATCTGTCTTCCTTTGCAGCAATACAGAACGCAAGGCCTAAAACTGTCCTCTCTTTGGGCAGAAGAATTTGCCAGCAAAACATTATTCCATGAACCTGGAGTCTCTCTAAGTTGTATGGAAGTCTTTGAACTCTTATTTTTTGAAAAATCCTATTCATTATGAAAAATATGCACACAAAATTACATCTCTTTGAACCCATTAGCACTTCCAAGTCTCTTTTTAAAAAAATAAAAGCTCTGTTCCTGACAGAATTTTTACCACAAAAGATAATAATGCTAGAGACCCCATGAAATGGAGTACAGTTCCTCTGAATCATTATCAATATTATGTCAGCATGTGAAGCTGTAAGCTCAAATCTGAAAAAGGATAATTAGTTCCTTATTATTACATAATTTCTTATCAGTGATTATCCATGCTTCCCTTTAACATTTTTTTTGATTGGCAATGGAAATATGATAGCAGATGAATATTACTTTATTTACATAAATACACTGAATGAATACAGTGCTTGGGTATATTTAGTCATGCTAGGAAACCTCTCAGTTTTTCTTATAAAGAATAATCGCTTTTGCTTGTTATTCACATTTTGCGTTATTTCCTGGCTCACATCTGCCTAGGATTAAGCATTGCAAATAGAGCAGCATCTCCTGTACTCAGTAAAAGATCAATTAAATCTGTTTTTATCATACTTGTAAACAATTTAAAATAAGTGTAAACATTGTTATGCATATATGTGAAAAAAACCTCCACAGTAGTGTGGACCAACCCCCCAAGAAATTAGAAGAAAAACCAAAGTGCAATGCCTCCCTTCCTTAAAATAAGAAAGCAACAACAACTACTCCCCTGCCCTCCCCCCCCAAATAAAACAACCACCAAGCAAAAAAGCTATCCGTGCAACCACAAAATAGGATGCATACCTCTGCACTGAGTAATATGTCACCAATGCCTTATGTATGGACATAGATATTTTTATCTATGTCCATATATATGGACATAGATAAACTTTTAACAGACCTGGTTAAACAACAGGGCTGAAGGAAAAACATGAGTTGCAACATGGGAAATTCAAATTAGATATAATGAAAAACTTTTCCATTCTGAACGTGGCAAGCACTGGAGCACAGATCCAGAGAGTTAGTGGAGTCTCCACACTTGAAGTTGTTGAGATCTGTTTGGACACAGCCCTGAGTAACCTGCTGTAGTTGGCCCAACTTTGAGCAAAGGCTTGGGTTAAAAGATCTCCAGAGGTCCCTTCCAGCCTCACAATTCTGTGATTGTCTGTTTCTGTTTAAATATGTGGGCATACTTATTTTTCTATGTTTAGGGCACCTGTGTCCTAGGGTCACTTTTTGTTCTCTGAAAAAACCCAATCAGCCACCTAGGCTGGACAATATTTCTTATGCTTAATTCTGTAGGACTCTGATCTGAAGATGAAGAAAGCTAAATGTTATGGAAAACGTCCAGCTCCTTTTACTGAAAGGCAAAGAAACTTACCTATGACTACTGTCTTGAAATACACATTGTAATAAAGATGAAAAGTCATCCACATGCCTTGAATTGTGTGTGTTTTAATAATATAAAAGGAACAAGGAGGGAATTAGACTAAAACATGATAATGACGTTTTCCTTGTTTTAGCAATAATGAATGTATTTGTTCTCATTATCAGTATGTAGTTGGAACAAGATAAGACTACCTGATAGATAAACCACCGTGGTATGTTTTCAAGAGCTAACTTTGCCTGGTAATGAAAATGTAATGTCATCACTAAAGGAGGTGTTTACAAAATCCAGATTTTGATATTTAAACTGAAAGTGTGGGCCCTATATAAGCTGTTCATTACTTGGCTAACTAGAATCTTACCAAATGGACAAAAAAAATTAAAATAGGGGGAGAGGGAAGGGCTGCTTTAGAGCTTACTGTGGAGAAGAATTAGAAGAGGAGTAGGTTGGTATTCATCACACCCGAAACACGTGATTTTCTGAAGTTTAAGTAGACCTCTGAGTAATTATATAAAAAATTGGGTCTAGACTAGTAAACTATTATCGGATTTGTAAACTACTATAATCTGATTTCAGTTTGGCTTTTTGATGTTATTTGAGCAGACTCAAGAGCTAGAATTCTCTCTGAGAAACACTGTCCTTATTATCTTTCTGTTGATAGCTGGAAAGAGTGGTTGAGTTTAATACAGAAAAATAACTGGAGTAATTTTTTACTATCTTGAGAGGTCAGGAAAATGGTATTACAATTGCTGTCCTTCTGCCTCAGGATGAGAAAATGACCAAGCAACAGTTTATTCTTCTGGGTTTGCAGGGGAGAAACATGAAACATTGGTGCCAGGATGTACCAAATGTCATCAACATCCTCTATTGTGTTTTTGTTTGTTTCTTTGTTTTTGCAAGGGGTCCCATGCTAATGATACCTAAACAGTATTTCAACATTTCTGTGATCTTAAAAAAAGTAATTGGGGGCAGTTGTGTATGTGTTTGTGCCTTCTTTCCATACTAAGGTCTTAATTACCTTTTTTGGTCAAAGTGTGAGGTTTCTGAGTGACTATGTTTTAAGCCTATACAAAATAGATATGAACAATGAAAAAAACAACAATGTACACAACAATGACACCACAGAGAACTGCAACATTAGTTATATGCAAATACTGTAAGCTTTAAATTCCTCTGAGCTTCATTCCCGATACACCCAAGTTTTTGAAATGTCATGTTTTTTTAGGTTATAAATCATATTTCTTACTAGTTTACAGGCAACTCTACATAAGGTCTAATTAGCGCTCTTCCCTCTTGCATTTACCTACGATCCTTGCATGGCAGAAGAGTCACAGGATGACTAAGGCATGTTTCAGAATGCCTATTCCATTTCAGTGAACACTTAAAAAAAAGGAAAAAGCAGACGAAATGCAGCCTTGCACTGGGGCATAATTCTTTTGTGAACAGAGCACTTTGCTTTACAGAAATAGCAGTAAAAATAATTGGATGTTGGACAGCTTAGGGATGTTCATATAAATATATTAAAAGAAATATTTGTCACTTGTGAACTTTTACATCTTTTAAGATAGAAACATAGTATAAGTCATGTTGAATGCATTCAGAAGTATGTCTTTATTCTTTGTCAGACTGCCATCTCTTGCATTCAACTCATCCTTTTCTCAAAGTCCCAGTACAAAACAGCATGTATCAGATGGCCTTCAGATAAAGATAAGAAACTATCTCACACCACAGGATACAGAAGGGAAGTTTAACTGTTTAATGTATTACAATTTTTTTATTCTTGAACAGAACAAGACTTTCCATTTTTTACACATTGGTTTTATAGACTGTGTATGAATAGCTTCTTTTAATGGCGTTTCCCATGAGCTGCAGCCTACATTTTAAAAATGAGACATGGTTTGGGATTCTTTTGTTTCTGGAAGCCTAATTTTGTGGTATCTCTGAAAGAGCCTGATTTTCAAAAAAGGATTTAGCATTTGGCTACTAAAAATCAGAATGTTTTAAAGAGTCTCCAGAAGGACAGGATAGTTCAAGGTCAGTTTTTAAAATTGTAAAGGTGAGAAGGTTAGGAACAATCAGCCCTCACTCATCCTGTCAAAGTCAAGATACTTGTCTGGCACTATCAACACAAAAATGAGAAATCCTTGCTACACTAGAAATAATGCAAAGTCGAAGAGGAGAACTGGCTGCAGGACAAGAGGGAAAATCCATCTATTAAAAACATTAATTATTAATAATTTATTCATTATTATATGTTCTCTTGTTTTCAAGAAGCATATTACCTAATTCTGCAATGACTACTTTTAATTCATCTCATCAATGGAAAATACTATATATTCCCTGGAAAATGTAAAATTTGCATCCTATCCATCTTGCTTTTATATATTGCTGCCCACCAGCATCATATTTAGATACCTCCTCCAAAATAAATAACTTTAAAGTCCATTTTAAAATTCCTCTTCTCTGTAAACACACTGGGTGAGAATCATGTTTACACTGTAATTTTCTGCCAGCTGTTTTGAGCGTGAGGAGGGGTCACCATACAGAGCATCATTCTGGTAATGAAAAGTGGAAGGAAAAGGTCTTTCACCACTCAGCTTAGGTTTTTACTTTGTGTAAATGCACAAAGAAATATGTATAATTCTAAGTACTTTAATGCAATGCATTTTTAAAAAGCATAAGCAACACAAGAAAATCCCCCAAAATTGCTTAACTACATTGTGGTACCCTATGTACAAAAGTGTTTCCACAAATATTGGATTTTTTTTCCTGAAAATCATAGAATCATAGAGTTGTTTGAGTTGGAAGGGACCTTTAAAGATCATCCAGTCCAACCCCCCTGGAATAAGCAGGGACATCTTCAGCTAGGTCAGGTTGCTCAGAGCCACATCCAACCTGATCTTGAATGTTTCCAGGAATGGGACATCTACGACCTCTCTGGGCAACCTGTGCCAGTGTTTCATCATCCTCACTGTAAACAATTTCTTCCTTTTATGTAGTCTGAATCTAGCCTCTTTTAGTTTGAAAACATTACCCAATGTCCTATCGCAACAGGCCCTGCTGAAAAAGTTTGTCCCCATCTTTCTTATAAGCCCCCTTTAAGTACTAAAAGGATGCTATCAAGTCTTCCTGGAGTCTTCTATTTTCCAGGCTGAAGAACCTCAACTCTCTCAACCTGTCCTCATAGGAGAGGTGCTCCATCCCTCTGATCATTTTTGTGGCCCTCCCTCTGGACCGGCACCAACACATCCATGTCTTTCCTGTGCTGAGGTCTCCAGAGCTGGGTACAGTACTCCAGGTTGCTGTAGGAGACTGATAAGATGTCTCAAAATTCACTTACCACAAGCAGAGTTAGCAGTAGGAAACCAGTAGTCCAGATGGCTCTTATCACAAGCAGACCAGCCATATCCTGTTTGCGACAGAGGCCAGAGGTACTCAAAACTTGCTGAACTAAGCTACAAGATGTGCTAAAGTTGTCTGCTGACATGGTGTACATGACCACTAAGGGGTACATCAGGGGCAACCATCTTCAAAGATACTCGTTATGCAAAGATTGGCCAAGCAAAAGTGGCCTTTATAGTGATTGTTCAAGTATTGAGCAGACTTTAACTCTAAATTAGTACCGTGTCCCTCCACAAATTGGGAACCCTGGGACCCCTGACATCATTGTGATCAGAGGATTGTGAGTCAACAGAACGCTGCTGACGCCAAGAGGACCATCGAGATGCCGAAAAGGGCCTGTGGTGGTGACTATACTCTTGCTCTGTTCCATAATACTGCTTCTCTCTTCTGCCTTTCGTCCACTTCCTCCTTTGCTCTAGTGCTTGTTTCAGTAACCGAGGATGAGAGATAACAATAAAGCTTTAGCAGACAGCATCTTACCTCATTTGTGTCTTAATCTCATGCGTGGAATCGTTAGGGGTCCTCCCGGACTGCCCCCCTGCCCCCACCACGCCCTGGATCAGGATGTGATATTTTATTGGCATCATAGGCAGGATCAGGCCGTGACAGTTGCGTCTCAGGAGAGCAGCGTAGAGGGGCAGAATCACCTCCCTTGACCTGCTGGCCACACTTCTTTTGATGCAGCCCAGAATATGGTTGGCTTTCTGGCCTGCAAACTCACATTGCTGGCTCATGTCCAGCTTTTCATTCACCAGTACCCCCAAGTGCCTCTCCACAGAAAAATCCTGGAAGTGGAGGTTAAAGCAACATTATTTGTCTGAAACTCTCACATTATTAGTGACAGCAGAATCTGGCCCAAGAAAGGAAATAAGGAAGATGCAATTTTAGCTTCCCAGTACTATCTGAATAGGCCTGTCAGAATATGACAGTGTCTGCTAGGGATTAATAAGTATAAATTGCTTATCCAAACAGAGGAAATTATAATAAAGCTTTTAAAGATTACTGTAAAGATTTTTACATTTCAGAGGAAATCAGCTGATGCTATGACAGTAGAGTACATTAAGAGACTTGAGAAGTAAAATGATAGATAGAACAACCAAGTAATTCTGAACAGCAACAGGATATTTGCTTGTTCTAATAGTGTTTAATTTCACATTAAATCACCATTAATGTTTGATGAATGCTATATGCCAAACTGATATGAAATTCAGGAGAGGTGGTGGGGTGGGAAAAACTCAGATGAACTGAGAAATGACAATATGTCCTTCTCTGAACTAGGCATATTTAGAGTCAGTCATGCTACCAAGATTTACGTCACCTGAACATCTGGCCCATCGAGTAAGGTTATTCATTTTCTTCCCTAAAAAGAGAGAAAATATGCACAATGATTCTCCAGGAAATTTCTTAACTTAATTATATGTGATCATGCTAAAAGAAAAACTGTTTCCTTTACTGCTGACACAGGAGCATCATGACCTTGCTTTGATCAAGGGTTGAGTAAATGAACATAATGACACATGAATGACAGGATAACAAAAACAAAAACTGAGTGTGATGAGCCTTGGTACAGATCAAGAAGTGACAGAACAATACCTGAGACTGCCGGAAAGGTGCAACACGATTATGATTTGATTTTCTGTGATCTGGCTATTTAACCTTACCAGTAACAAAGACTGGGGAAGCGGAGTGCCCGAGATAGAAAAGTTACATGTTGGTGTTGAACTGCTGCCCTCAACCAGGCATTGAGACCACCCTGAGAGAATGTTGTGTTCTCGTGGCTGAACTATGCTGGTCACTGCAATCATAACTAGGGCAGATCTCAGTTAATTGTGTGTATGTGCACGAGGGTAAGCTTTTCCTGGCAGTCCCTCTTTATTATTTGGTCTGATCAGTAAGCTGAACTTAGATGTATCATGTTTTTGGTGTTCCTTTTCCCCCATGACAATTTATAATAATGGGCATTTAGTAGGTGCCAAATAACAGCAGAGAAGAGCTCAGGCTGTGAGGATGGGTGCTTCCAATATGCTTTTTCTTGCTCTTTAATTTCATGCTCCTTGCTGCTGGTCTGCTAGACTATTTGACCCTGATGGGTTTTTGACTTTATATAAAGTCAAGCCTTGAAAGTACTATTGTTAGAGTATGCACATAACACCATATAACCAGTCAGAAAACTGTTTGCAATGTTTCCACTCCTGCTGAGTGTTAAAAACATCATATAGAGTGATAAGCATTCTCAGCTTCCAATGAATTTAGCAAAATCAAGAGCACTCAATACATCTGAGATACTCAGAAACTTTAAATAATGGAACTCTCAATAAGAATTTTTACTGCTAAAAGTATTATTTGCTACTTACTGTTTTCATGATGCATCTTTGACACAACCATATGCTAAACAAATGGTTGGTTTAATGAAATGTATATTAAGAGACAAGTTCAGAATATGATGCTACGGTACCAGATGTAACAGGTTTAATGAATGCTAAACACAATTTGCAGAAATGTAGATCCTGTGCTTAGGAAACAGTGACATTTAGATTTATTATTGACTTTCTAAAAGGTGGAGAGTAATAAAGGCACACATGGAACACATCAGTAGCTATATTTGGTGCAGTAAAGATAGGTTGTCCTTTGGGAGCCGCATATTTCCAAAAAGACTCTGGGTAATTCTATGCATATGTCATACATGGAAGAAGCATATCCACTATGTTGCTTCTGTCCTGACAGTTTTTCCTCTCTTTTTTAGGACTTTTTTCAGTTCCTGAAAACTGAAAAAATCTCAAGATTATATAATCATTTTACGTTATACTAATTAAAAAGGGGGGGGGGGGGAGATTTGGGGGTTTACATTTATATTTCCCTTAGCTTTCTTGTCCTTTACGGTACATTTTCAGTGAAATTTAGAAGCATTTTTTCCATGACTTGAAGAATTACAAGCATAAATTTTAATATGCAAATTGAGATTTTCATGTGGGCTTTGAATTCTTGCCTCAAGACCTTCCAGAAAAACAGCAGCTATCATGAGACTCATGTTTAACATCTTACCAACTGACATACCTAGACTTCTAAGGACTGTCCATAGCATACAGTAGGGTAGACAGGATAACTCTGAAGCTGGCAGGAACCATGCTAGTTCTGGAACCACAGATAATATAACTGATGATATTTTTGTACTTGTCTGACTTCGTGTCAGCACACCTACTGATTCTGAGGCTAGAAATGGTACTGCACCAAAATGCACCTGCTCAAATCTCTCTGCACAGTGACATATGGGTAAGCTTAGACAGGAATAAATTATGTATAAACTATAATCTATTACCATAGAATAGATATCTGAGAAAAAAAAAGTCACTTTCCTCCTAGCTTGATTGGAGCTGTTATTTAAGCTTCCATTTTCTATCTCTGAAAATCTTTTCATCTTGAAGAACTGGAAGCATACCTTCAAAATAGATTTGTGCCGTCTTCTGACACACAGGCTTCTGAGAAGTCAGAACAGGCTTTGGTGGAATGATCTCAGTTCCCTGGTGAACTGTCTCTTGGATTTTGAAAAAATGAGCAATTGACGCCATTTTTAAGAATTTTAAAAATAAACCACCTTAAGCAGAGGTTATTCAGTTTTCCACCACTGGACTTCCTATTTTTTTCAAGCTAGGTTAAGTAATACATTTTAAAAATAATGTTTAAATGATTTTCACTGGTAAACTAAAACCTTGCAGAGTTTCTTACCTTTTTTTTTTTTCCAAGTGGAGTGATTTTGTTACTGTTTAACAACCTCAACTAAGTCTGGTATTATAATCTTACAGTGCTCCTGCTCAAATATGATGTTTATCTCATTAATGCTTTTTTATGCAAAACATAAAACTTAGAAATAACCATGTCGTGGTTGACCAAACCTGGACTTATAAGAAAAGCTTCAGATAATTATGAAATAGTTTAAATTAATGAGATATTCAAAATAAGGAAATAGAATTTCTGATTATTTCCTCTTTAGCATTGAAACCTCCAGATCCCCAGGATTTATGGGGCTTGGGGATTTTAATTTGTTGCCCCTAACATGTGGCATATCTATGCAGTGTTTTGCCAAAAAAAAAAACACCACAAGCTTGCTCTGACTGCAGTCTAGGTTGAAAGGTACCTTCGTGAAAAGTAGTTAGCACAGCAGCAAGCAGAAACTAATAAATATAAATGAGAGGCAGGCTTAACACTGCTACCTTGGGTTCAGTGCGCCATGAACTATACCGTACAGTTTCCAGCTAATCCTGTGTATAGGCAGATCAAGCTAAAATCTGCTTGCCAAATGCAAACAATACTAAAATGGTTTTTGTAAGTAAATGATGCAGTTCACATTCTATTTGTGTAATGTTGGTGCTTAGAATGGAGAGGGAGAGTGCAAAAATTAATGAGAATTTTACATCTTGTGTTTGATTTGTAGAGGATACCAGTGTTAACACCTATATGTAATACTGGACTTCCATAATGGAAAGAGAAATACGAATATGGCATCATAATAGAATATTGCCATTTGGGCACTTTTGTCTTTTGTTTATAGCATTTTTAATACATCTGGATTTTGTCAGGCTAAATTATGCATTAAATGAATGTTGAAATTGCCATCATATTTCAGTTTTAAGTGGTCACAAACTGAATACGTTTTGTATGTATTTCCCACCACAGTTACAATTTGTAAGTCAAAAAAACAACCAGAATGAACAGGTACTCTCAAAGATGTAGCACCTGACTGTCTTGTCTGATGTTCTTTCTTCAAATAGCGGCTTGCTGATAATGAGACCCTTTAACGCTACTTTCCACAGACATGACAATAAATGCAATAGATTATCAAAGTCAAAGGCCCAAGAGCACTGGGAATGGCTATTTCTTAATGAAAAGGTGCTGTGCTGCTTAGACACCCTGACATGGAAAAGTGAGTGACCATCTTCTGGAGCTACCTTAGCATTGTGTAGGACTTTTGGTTTTATTTTTTCCCAATAATGGCATATAACACAGAGACTTCTGACTTACATTTTAGATAGAGATCTTGAGTTTCCCAATGGATTGATAGTCATTTCAGGACCTTACTTAGTGCAAATTCGCGTGGGATCTTTCCATTTTGGTCATGAATATTAACTTATTATTTTCTTCCTGAAGACCTTAGGTGCAGGGGTCCATTCATGTTTGAAAAATTCTTCATGACAGAGAATTTAGCAAAAATAAGATCTTCTATAGTGTTTTCAAGTTCCTTTTAAAGATTTTGTTTTGTTATGTGGTAAACAACAACAATAAAAAGGCTGTTTAATTTAGATCTAGCTTTGAAATTATGAATATTTTATTTTATCCTTGAGTTAACTGTTCTGTACTTTAAGGTGTTTCTTACACAAATGACCCAGTCATCCGCTTCCCTGTGCCTCTTAGACATCTGATAAAAACATGCATTAAATTGAATTACCTCATGAATATAAAGTGACAAGAAATGATTCTTCATAAAGACAGCCAAAGGGAACATAGTCATTTTGCCTCATCCAGATCTGATATGAAATACAAGAAAACAAAGCTGTCTTGTTTCTGCATAGCCTTTAAAATGCTGAAACACAGAGAAAATATATTCTCTACTTCTTGGTTGCACTGTCCTAGTTCTCACAGTGGAGAGATGGTACACAGTCCTTTCACATTTCAGATTAAAACAGACACACCAGGGTGTATGTTTAAAATGTCCATTACGGATTTAGCCAACATGCCACAAAATAAAGTATTGGACTTCCCTTGTACCTGAGAAAAATTTAGTTCAAAGCTGAAAATCTAGAAGATTTAAGTGACTAAAGAGGACTTGCTTCCACTGAATTTGTTTGGATTGTCTTATATGTAGGAATTACATTCTTCCAGAATATCAAAATAGGCTTTATACTTTAGTTTATACTTATGTCAACTTCATTGATTGATTATATATTTGTATTTGTTATTTTCACTTTTCTCATTTACTTCTTGTTTTCTTGCAAAATGGAAAAACAGATTCCTGGGCTATAAGAAAAATTACATTCCTGTCTTCAGTGGCTTCTACTGAATATGCACATACTCTTATAAGATTTTCCTACAAGTGAAAATACAGTTTGTTTTTTTTTCACCTTTCGTTACGTCTTTCTTTTTTATAATCCTTAATTTATCAAGTACATATACACATGCTATATTGATACTGCCCTGGTTAGCTTCATTAACAACACTTTTCAAACTTCTGATGAGTCATAAGAGGAAGAAACATGTGCATATGTGTTAAATCTTCCTACATTTCACAACCTAGTTGTAGTATTTATGAGCCTGCTGTTCACAGTCCAGGAGTATTTCGAATGTCTGTGTTCCTTATGTGTAGTGTTCAAGTGGATTTGGAATTATATCTAACTTACTGTATTCGTTTACCTTATTTTATATATTATATTATTTTCTCTGACATCATGTAGGCTCTGCAGGGAGCCTACATGAACTTTATAAATTAATAAGATTGTTTTTTTATTTCTCTTCGACCTACATTTAAACAGTTCTGTGAGCAGTGTTGTAGTTAAAATCCTCTCACTGAAGCTCTGTGAATAGCCTGTGTATTTACCCATTCTTTTGAGGCGGCAAGAGAAGTACTGAGTCATAACAATGCATGGTGCTTGTCTCAGCCAGAGCGTACCTTTCATTTGTCTGCTACTGAAAAAGGTGTTCCATCCAAGTTTACTTTGATATTTGTTAGACAGTGTGAAAGAACACCTCCTTCTGAGCCACATTAAATGATCAGAGAAGTACTTATTTGCTATGTTTTTATGTCCCTTAGTCCAGGCCATCATGCTTGCTTTTCTCCCAAGGGGGTAGAACCAACATAGAACACGAAGGGCCAAGTTCTTATCAACAAATCTTCTGAGCATTAATGAAAAAAGGGTAGAGATTCCTCTTGCATTGCTTTTTGGGAAGCATAATTCTGAACATGGGGAACCAAAATACGTGACAGCATGTGTCACAAAGACTGAGAATGAGAGACATGGCAGAAGTAGTAGGGAAATATTGACATTCTAAGGGCTTTGAGGTGACCTTTGCTTTTACTGTAGTAGATTGTTAGTAAAAAAGGTGCAGTCAAGCTACCTTCAATAAAACTGCCAGGTTTTGATTTTCACATTCTTTAAAAATTATCTTTCAGTAATACTATGAATTTTAAATGTTTTTGACTATGAATATGATTTTCTGTCTTTTCAGACTTATAGATGGATGAACTGTTCTTATGGGACTTTTTCAACAGCTATAACCCACTTTTTCATTATAAATTTTCTCCTGATCTTTGATTTTTACAAATTTGTTCATTATTCAGTATTAATTGACATATAGTTTGTGTACACATTACAACCTTTTTTTTTTTGCTAGTTGAGTTAGGTAACATTTTACTTTGATTTAATACATGCTTTTCTGTTCTTGCTGACTTATTTTTCCACACGCTAACACAAAAGCCACCAAAAATACTTTGCAAAATTTTCTTTGCTATAAAAATTCCTATGAAGTAAAGATCAGCTGTCCTCTGCATTCTGCTTCTCCTTTTGCCTCCTGCTCATTACATTTCCCAGTCATGCATTATTTCTCAAGCAGTTGGATTTCAGCAGACCTACTGATGGACTAAGTTAATCTGAAATTTGAGTATACCAGTCACTGATAGTGAGTCCTAATCTCATACTGAAATAATTTGCATTTTGACATATCTTTCCATACACTTGTTTATGCTTAGGCTCATTTTTTCTTCCCTGCAGTTGTTCTTTTCATAGCTAGGTAAACAGATTCCAGAAAATTATTCAGTCTCAGTAACAAAGACTAAAATAAATCCCGTTATCCTTTAAGATTTGACTTGTATCTCAAACTTAATGTTAGTGCTAATGTCCCTCTATTGACTCAAAAACTATTGTGACCTTGATACTTAATCTTCTGACCTTCTGTCATCAGATTGAGGTCACCCCAGAAATATTTCTTAGGATTTCTTTTAGGAACAAGGCAGTGCTGCAACAGTATGGTCTGTCTTTCTCCAAGAAGTTTTCGATGTACTTATCAGTTTGAGCCAAATTTACAGAGGATTAAAGGTCACAAAGATAATTAAAATCCAGCAACTTTCATGAGATCAGCAATTATCAGTTTTGTGTGGCCAACTGTTAAGCCTATCAGCACGCACATGCTTGCTGGCTAGCAGGAGTGCACACAGCCTGCACACAGCCGCAGCATATGCTGTCACTTGTCCATCTGGGGCAGCTGTGGAGGAAGCTACTGGAGAGGAGCTGAAAGATTTACAAGCCTGGGAGAGGTAAAGGCATAGAAATGTGATTGTAAGGCAAATAAAAACATGAAGGACACACTGTATTACAGAACTATCGCACTGCAATGCATTATGCTATGAAGTTATTCTACATAAGCATCCTTTACTTGGCAAATATAGATTCCGCTTATATAAAATTAATATCCTGAGACAGAAAAGTAACTGATTTATTAGGGTAATTAGGGCTGTGTCTTTTTAATGATTTTATTTTTTTTTTTTTATTAATTTCTGTTGTGGTTTAACCCGGCAGGCAGCCAAACACCATGCAGGAGGTCACTCACCACCCTCCCCTGTGGGATTTTGGAGAGAATCAATAAAAAAATTAAAATTTGTGGGTTGAGATAAAAACATTTTAATACAACAGCAAAGGAAGAGAAAATAATAACAATAATAATGATCAAAGAATATACAAAACAAATGATACACAATGCAATTTCTCACCACGCAGTGATCAATTGCGCAGCTGGTCCTGAGCAGTGATCACCGATTCCTAGCCCCCAGCCAACCTCCATTTATACACTGAGCTTGGTGTCTATGGTATGGAATATTCCTTTGGCCAGCTTGTCCTGTCTTAGCTTCTATGGGAAGCTGAAAAAGTCCTTGTCTTAATATAAGCATTACTTAGCAACAGCTAAAACAATATATCAACAATGTTCTCATACTAAATCCAAAACACAGCAGCTACTAGGAAGAAACCTAACTCTATCCCAACTGAAACCAGGACACTTTCTAAAAGTATTAGTAGTCTTAAAGGAAATAGCTGCAGTAATTTTATCTTACCAGCCTCCCCCAAAAATCTCTGAACTATTCACTGTGTCAGTGAAATATTTACAATAAAAGGACTACCTTTTTGTCCACCAGATCTTTCTTCATAGCTTACATTGGCAAACTATTTAGCCCTTTTATTCTTGCAAATTATATGTAAGCAGCTTCAGATTGTTATTATTTTGCAGTTGCTGACTGAAGACTACGTACAAATGTATGGTAAGCTAAAAGTGATTTGATGTGCTCACTTTGAAGATGTCCTCAACTATCTGAAGTTCATTAGTCACAGTCTGTGACAGCCCCCCACCATCTCACATGCTCTCAACTGCTCTCTGATTGAATGACTGCAGCTTTACTAGCAAAGAACATTTGAAGCTCAGGTACCATATTAATATCCACATGCAAACTCAGGTATTTCCCTAAGGAGTTGACACATCACAACTTTTGATTTGAATAAAAATCTATTTGCATTAATGTTCACGGACAAAAACACATTAGTATTCTGCAGACCACTTCTACTATGATTGCTGTGATACGTCTAAAGATGTAATAGGAAAAAACCCAGGGAAATACAATAACTTTTATTGTTAATAAATTACACAGTTAATAAAATTAAGCACAAAAAGCCTAAAGACCTTGGGCATGAAATAATTTTTTATGTTTTCTCCAACTATATGGGCTGATCTAAAACCAGATTATTACTACTCACATCCATCCTATCTTTCAAAAATGTTTGTTTTTCTTTACTCCTTGTTCTTGCTCTTATTCTGTTTGCAAAGTTCAGTCTGTCAAACAGAAACTGGAAATTTAGACATATAATTGCTTACAATTTACTTCTAATTTAATCTCTGATATTTCATCCATGTTATGAGGTTTAATGTCTGTTAAAACTTATATTATGTGTCTCTGTTGCATACGTCAGCCTGAGATTTGCATCTCTCTTCCTGCCATCAAACTTAATACTTTAACTTCCAAATTAATTTGCTTTCTACTGAATAGAAAGATAAACATTCAATTTGGTTGAAAAATTAAAGTGAGAGAAGTGGATCTTTTATATAAGACAATCTTTTCAAGAAACACCCAAAACAAAAACCTGAGTGCAGTTTGTAACAGCCATAATCTTCCTGGTGTACAGTTATGATACTAGTAACCATTTTGTTCTACCAATGCTAATGATCCTTAACTTTGCCTTGGGTTACCAACTCACCTATTGGGCTTCAATTTCAAGCAAAAAAGTGTCTTTGTGAGGCATTGCTTTAGCATTGAAGAAAATATTATTTTGGTCATAGGGTCATAGGTTTTTTGTGAACTGCATGGCAAAGGTGTGGTGTTTATCAGTGGTCATAGGAAAATATGTGAAGAAGTCAAGTTTAGAGGATAAAAGGATTTGTGAGTCTTGCTTAATGATTTATTACAAAAGTTATCTCTTCAGTGTTTGAGAAGGTCAATACCATCAATCTTCACATCTTTTGGTTGTGAAAACAGGAATGTATTATCAATGTGCAATATCCCCTTATTAAAATTTTTGCTTTGCAAAAAATGCAAATAGATACAAAAAATAATGTATTGAAATATATTCAATAAACATACTATGAGTCAATATTTAGACTGCTCATTTTTGCTTTAGTTTTGGACTTGACTTTTCAAAGTTTAGCTAAATCTAGCAGAATCAACTGAAAAAAATAAATAATGTTGGCTAGAGACTACCAGTTTCCACAGGTGCAAATGGGTTTGATCATATGTTAATTTATTGAGAGCCAAGGGCACAACTCCAAATTGCAAAACCAGATGCTCAGCTCTCTTCTCTATGTGAGAGAGAAGGAAAAGAAAAAGATAGAAAAGCCGTGAACTGTGGGAGGATTCTGCAGTTTTATGTGGATTTAAAAGCAAACATAAAATATAAGAAACTGGAGATGGCTGCAAATTTATGGAGGCCAGTGTTCCTTTTAAAACCAAAAAATCCCTAGCTTATCTATACGGTTTATCTACAACTGACGCTACTGAACCTTTTCTTATTATTATTTTTGTTTTTCTCCCTATGAGCTACAATTCCAGCAAGTGAGATCCCCTCCAGCAAAATTCCTTTCCATTCTCATCCCTCCTTTTTTCTTGATCTCTGGTGGCTCTTGAATCTATTACGGCACTCTGTGTGAAACAAGCTCATGTCAATTCACACTCTTTCATCTTCTTTTTTAATTAAATTCACTTGTTTTGTTAGTGGCAGCATAAAAATATCTGTCGCAGTTTATTAAAATCTTGCATTATGAATATTTATTTTAGATATAAACTTTCAATATATTTTATAAGATAAACTGCCTCCCAGTAAAGTGTGGAAGTGGGAGGGAGAAGGAAAAAAATAAAACGAAGAAAGATTTCTTTTACAGAAGAGATGCAGACCTTTTAGACCTGTAATCTTGTACAAATTTAAAGTGTAATATTAAATGTATTACAGGGTATAGCTGTACATTGGGGGGGTGAGGGGAAGTTAATTAATGAACCTCTTAAATGTAATCCAAATTGGGTGTAAATAAATGTTCCAGAAGTTATATGTTTACCTTCACTGGTAGAATTGACTTCCTTATTTTAACAACACCTTGAAATTAATTTTTCTTTTTATTTTGGCCTCTAAACTATAGCAAAAGTGCAGTTCACCTGTTTCCAAGTATGGCTTTCAAACAATATCGGGAATATATTTAAATTACTTGAAAATCTGTTTTTCTGTTGAAGATCCGTCTCCTTTCATCCGTTCAAGGATCTTGGCCTGCTTTTCACAAGTATCTCTGTCCAGTTGTTATTTAAAATCCATTATGGCCAAAAATTAATCTCTTGATCTCATCTTTCAAAACATTTCACTAATTCATTTTCCATCTTAGGCAGCAACATCACTGTTCTCCAAATTACTTCACTGATGTCAAAGCTTAAACTCATGCTGTCTCTAGAGGGATGCTTTCACTGGGTTTCTCTCAAACCTTGTCAGTCCAACTGTGCACACAGTCAAAACATTTGTGCAAGCTTTTATTATTGCCTACATTAACTATGACAACATCTGTTCTCTAGCCTTGCTTACAGCAGCCTTGCTCCTCTGAAGTCGTTGCAGGATATTGCTGGTAGAGTCATCCTGAATTCATTTACTGGGCATTATATTGATGCTGCTTAGGCTCCTTCAGCATTTTTAATCTTTACTTCTTTCCTGTTTTCCTCTTATGTCTTTCCCATAATTCAGTCTAATAATCATTGTAAAATCTAATCAGACATAAATGTGACTCTTCATTTCTCCCTTCAAGTCACTTTTGCTAAGATTATGATCAAATCGGGAAACCATTCAAGTACCCTTTCCACTGTAGTGAATAGGTATTAACTTATATGTAAGCCTTTTCCCCAACTTTCTTTTTCCTGTTCCCAAAAAGACAATGAAAAACACAAAGTCAATAAAATACTGCCCTTCAACTATATTGTGGGGTCTTTTTGTTTGTTCTCATTCATGACAACATCAGGACTTCTAACAGAGAATCATCAGCGTAGATAGAGCTTTAGTTCTTGAAGGAAATGTGACGAAATTATTGTGTGGAGGTATATGGGGATAGGAACCCAAGTCAGTCAAAACTTGGAATTTGCCCAGACCTTTTCTGTAAGACAGTTCTCCAAAAAAGCTTAAAGTTTAAAAAAAAAAATGAAAAACTTTTTCAGAACTTTTAAACAAAGAAAGCTGCAAGTGATTGGTCAGATAGAACAGAAATTATAAGAATTCATAAAATATTCTCCCGCTGTGCCCTTGCAGGCAGATTCCTACTTCCAAGTTTGGTTTTTTATCAGATCGGTGGCTTTGAGCTGGAGCAAACTCTACAAGGTCCCTTTTGGCCTCTGCAGAGTTCCTCTTTCTGTCGTCTCTGTGGCCTACCTCAGAGATAGGAGTCAGTAGTACCACTGATATACAGGATATGAAGTGACAGGTGCCCTGAGACTGTTTGTTCCCTGATGCCTTTTCCAGAGTGGAACCTCTGGATGCCTTTGCTGTGGCTCATGCTCGGCTGCTCTCAGAGAAGGAGCAATTGCTTTCTTCTTGCAGGAGTGATCCATCCAGCACAGACATGTTTTCAAAGGAATGCGGAGATACAAACATCTTAACATACAAACTGAGAATGTGATACCAAATTCCTAGATGCAAGATCCTTGGTAATGTGACTTGTAACACCTTTGGTGAACAAGAAAAAACATTCCAATTGGCAGATTTGCCATATAATTGCAATATTATTAAACCAATGTTTTCCTCTTAATTTTTAACCTACAACCAAAGTTTGAATTTCAACGAATTAAAATTATTTCTAGTTAATTAATATGGTTGTGCATTATCTAAGAACACTGATATTTTGGGTTTTTTTGTAATAATACTCTTTTGTTCTCCATTTTCCTCAAAATTATGCATTTTCAAGACACCTTGCCCATTTTAGAACCCACTCTTTAAGAACTTGCCCAATTTAACCATTCTCATACAACCCTTTTTTTTAAACCTCTCTTTGATATTTAATTTAAAATATTAAAATATAAACTGTAAAAATTTCCAAAGAAGGTTCTTCGCCAAAGTTTTACCCATTTTCCAAAAGCTTAGCTGATTTTTTAGTTTAGTTTGCAGAAATATGAGGGAAAAGAGCAAGACAATTAATATTAAAAAGTTAAATAAAATTATGAAGCATTGATTAGCTTCGTTGACCACTAGAAAGCTGGTCTAGGTGGACATCATCTGTGAGCAACTTAAGAAGATGAAGTAGACCTCAGCTGACTTTAGTAGACTTTACCTTAGGAGGTTCACATTATACTTGAATTCTAAATTTTCTGGACTGATAATTTATTTTGTCTTCTGTTATACGTTGCTATTCCTTCTTTCTGTTGGGATATCTTTTGTTGCAGCTAATAGTGCATATTCATATGTCTTTCATGTGGTGTCTGCCCTTACAAATATAGGCAACTTTTGCTACACTGTAAGTCTAAAAAACAGACATGCTTAAGAAGGCAAAAATCTACATAATGGAGTGCTGTGAACCAAATCTTGAAATCCTTTTCCAATCACATTTAATTAAAATAGTAATAAAAAAAATGGGATAGCTTTGGGAATTGGTAAAGGAATATGAATGTTTTCCGTTCTAGGTCAGTAATTCAAATCTGTCAAACTTGGAGATCTATAATTCCATCAAGCTCTTTTCTGTAAGCAAAATGTTGTTTTGTTGACAGTCTGATTCAAGTTAATAGAAGGCAAGAGTCCATATGGCAAATCTGTAACAGAGAATTTGAACTACTCAGCACTCCTAGTGGCAAAGCCTTTCTTAGACAAGGTCTAAAGAATGGGTGTAAATGTAAGTGCACCACATTTCCTTCTTTTGGATAGCCTGTCTAGCCTAATACCCAATTAAGTTTAGTGCCCATTTAATAGCATTTTGTATCTTAGTGGGAGACTTCAGTCTCAGGTATATATTCAAGCAGGAAATTAACAGATGTACTCAGTAAAATTAGGATTGGTTTTATCCCTCCAGTCAATTAGTAATTATGCACTCCTAGGTAGTCCAATGGATTTTAAAGTTACAGCAAAGTGGCGTTACTTCAGTCAACACAGTGAACTGTCCTTGTTTATGCTTTCTAGTCAGGCCTGAATATATTGTCAAGGGTAACAACTATGTGGACAGTACTACAGGGAGGATCTGTTGAGCTGCTCAGACAGAATATTCTGGCAATGTTTTTTTCTCTCAGGTAATGTTAATTCACTATAATAAAAAATATTTGCAGGCATTTCACTGCCACCAACCTTGTATTCGGGAATTTCTGGTGGAAAAAGGCTGCTCCATCAGTTGGATGAACAGGATATTAAACTGTACTGATTATCAGGTTAGGCAGAGTCAGAAACTGGCAGGTCTTACCTCCCAAGTAAGTTCCCTAAGATTGAGCTGGAATGGCAGTCTCTTTTGAAGATTATTCTTCCCCACAATATGGTGGCTAAAACTTTAGTGTTTTTCACTAAGAAACAAATGATATTCTCCAGGTATGAGGTAATTTAGGTTCATTTTTCTGCTTTAGTATAATTCAGAGGCCTGGAAAATACCTTCTCTGGCCATGCCCTGATTGTTTTGAGGTCAGACATTACTTACCTGTATGCCTCACATCTCTTTGGTATGACTGAATTTGATTGTTGAGAAACAAAGCTACATGTTAAAACTTTGCAATGCTTTTCAAACTGCATTCCTGGTTTTGGCAAACCTAAATAATTCCTATATTAAATATAAGCAAAATTCTTTTTGCCACAGTGCTAAACTTACCCAAATCTTATTTGCTCCTGCATGTGCAGATGATTGAGTAGAAGTGTCGGGAGGGATAATGCAAGACAGACTTATTCTAATTTCCAAGTAGAAGGAAAAGCAAAGATACACTTCTGTGCTCTTTTAATCAGTTGGAAAAGGCCTTTCTACACCTTACTGAAATAATGTAGTATAATATGCTAGCTCATACCCATAGGTATGCTGCAGTTAACAGTATGTACTGAAATACCATCACTTATCACTTTACCATGGGGCAGTAGTGTGATATACTACTGATTATTTCCCCCTTCTGTCTTATTTTTTGTCACTAATTCAAGGATCTTCTATTACAACTCATACCTCTAACAAAGGAGAGAAAATGCCTCTTTTTAGTAGAAGCTGAGCCAAAGAAACAACGGGTTGAGGTACATGCTGTATGAAATACTGAAGCCTTTACCATAATTGAACCCCAATGACCTCTCTAGAACAAGGAAGGGAAAAAAAAAGTCAATCATCCAGTCTGTAGGAAGAAGAAGAAAAACAGGCATCAGAGAAGCCCTTAACATATTTGTTTTATTCATGTAGCCATGGCCACAGCTTTTAGTCATGATTAATGCATGCCACTGATGCATCACTTTTAAAATTTGTTTTTATTTAAAGAAACTAAGCAGGAAGTATTAAAAGCCTCTCAGTTCAGGTTTTCAGTTAAAAAAAGAAAAGGAAATGAAAGTTAAAAGCAAAGTGGTCACTGATGGCATAAAAATGAAGCCAATGTTCTGAAGCATTACAGAAAGGAGATTATAGGCAAGTGTCAGAGCACTAGGAGAAACATTGCTAAGGCATCTGTATTGTGTGTTTTTTTGTAAATACTGTTGATTAGGTAGGGAGAATATTTGTGTTAGTGTTTTCTTTCAGATTAAAGGAAATTGAGGAAAGCAGTCTTGAATTACCTTGGAGATGTGTTGTATGAAAGACAGCACTGGGTTTTGCTTTTTTTCAGGGAAGGAGTAACAGAAAGAATCAAAATACCACCCACTGAAAAATGTGAGAGTGATATTCTCTCCTCAAAGGGCTGAAGGGCTAAAATCAAAACCATAGCACTATAGAAAGAAAATGTAATGAAATTGTGAAACTGTAGTCAAAGCAGTCAAATGAAAGTGTATGACAGATATCATTAGATGACCTTTTTTGTCCCTACCTCTTCCCCTCTGCCAAGTAAATGCTATATGATATTTCAAAAATATTAAATAATTAAACTTTTGAATAAAGCAATGCACTTTTTTTGCTTGTAAGCACATGAAGTGCAGATTTAGGTGAAAGTATACTGACAGTTAAGGCATTTAGGAATTTTAAAGTATGCTTGCAGAGGCAAAGAAGCAAGAAGGCAGGCTTGCAGACCTTTGTTTATCTGTTGTCTCGTGCATGTGGCAGCTGAGTGCAAAATCTTGATTTAGTTGTGTTTCACTCCCTCTTTGGTATGATACAGTACTCAAAAATGTTGACTGAGGAGAGGAGTTGGGATTTTTAACTATATTTAGACATTATTGTAACAAAAATGCTAAAGGAAGACTTTATGAGATAGATAGAGTAGAAAAGTATTTCTGCCTCTCTCTCTCAGGGTCCTGTCAGTGGTCAGCACTGAACATTACTGGGAATTTTGTATCTTCATGTGATCCTTTTGAAGGACAGGAAGGGAAAGGTACTCTTAAAAGGAACACACGAAGGAACAAAATTGGCTGAAGTAAAGAATTTGCCCCATCATGAGTAGTTTCATTTCTAAAGAGATATATTCAGTAATGCTCATTTAATTCCTGCAGTATGAGTCACTTCAGGGAGGTAATGATTCCTCAAACAGAAGCAAATGTATACCAGTTAAAGGGAGCATAAATTGATAAGGGCTACTAGATAGATCAATGTTGAAAGGTAAAATTACTAGCCTATGACAATTCTAAAGCAGAGAATTCCTGCTCTTTCTTGCAAAATTCATGTCAAACAATATTAATTATTTTCCAAATATTGCGCATAATCTTAAATATTTTGAGATGCTGACATGCAAATTTTAAATGCTGTGTTTCAACAACTTTTTAAGAAGTCATACAGCGCAGTGGTTAATATCTAGTCTATTGATAGTCTCCTCCATCTTTAGGAAATTTATTCTGAAATTGGAATAAACATATTTATGTCCTTTGGGCATACAAATCCATACTCAAGGTACTGTAGCATATTAGGCCTCTGGATGTAAGCTCTGTTTCAGCCCATTGACCTTATTGAAATGAATGTCACTTTAAAGGCATTGCAAGGAACATGATCAGAAAGGGTTAATAATAATGAAGAAATATTTTGAAACTCAGCTGATTGTAGTGAAAGTTGCTTAAAGATATTTCTGTGAGAACTTAAAGGAATATTTGTGGTGAAAAGTAATGTCTTATGCTTGTGTAAAGACACATAGAAAACCATTTGATGGCATGAAAAAGAGAATCTTCAAGGAAAACAAAATTTGAAGTAAAAAAAGCCAAGGACAAAAAGCTAAAAAAGCTGGGGGAAAAAAATATAGAGAAAGCTAGAAAAGTAGGAGAATTAAATTGCTGGAGAACCCAAGAGGCTAGTTAGAATATCAAGCAAATTAGCACAAGTGGGGTTCAAGTCAGAGAAGCAAATTAAAAAGAATGGGGTTCAAAAACTGAAGATGATTCCTGTCAGGTAAGTTCAACATGAAGACAACAGATTCATGCTTAAAATTAGGGGTACCCAACGGTGCTTAAAATAACAACACCTTATCCAAAATATATATTCTAAAGAGCTATGTGTAAAACTAAGCTCCAGGCACAGCTATGGAAAAAAAGATGAAATTTTGCACAGCTTTTCTTTATGCAGATCTGATGTAGTATGAAGATACTGTTTGACTGGGATGTCACAAAGAAAGGACATCATCAGAGTAATTTCCAGTTTTAAAAGTTACAAACCCCTGGAAGAAATGAGAGATGATTCAGTTCATTTCTTTAAAATACAAATAACTTCTAGTGATGAAGATTTAGTGAGAGGGGGAGGAAACTTCTCCACTTTTGCCTAGGGAAAGAATTGTTTCATCAATTAAAAAGAAAGGGGATTACATGTTGAGTAACACCATAGTAAATAGTGATGAATCAGTCATCCTAGCTCCAAACCTGATTCTCAAGCAGGGTTTCTATTGTGATATGACTAAATATGTCCGTTTGCTCCTGGTGTTATTTTCTTAAAAAAATGACTAATTAAATGAACAAGTTTGAAAACTAACAAGTTTGAAAACTGGATGCTCTATTAAGACAGCCAAAGTGAGGATTTCTGTTAAGAGACCAAACAGAATGGCATACCTGAAAGAGGGGTAGTAAAGCATTCAGTACTTGCTTCTGTATTACTTTATCCTGGATGGTTTGCTTTTTTATTTCCTAAGTGGTCCAGTTCTTTTCTCTGCTCTTCCTTTCATTGATTCTCCCCCTACTCCTTATTTCCCTTCTGCTTTATTTTTCTCCCATGTTTTTTTTTCCTTTTCTGTTTTCCCTTACATTTCTTACAGAAGACTCCATCTCCCTGCATATGGTGCTCCTTTATCCAATCTCTTCAGTTGTTTCCTCCTTCATCTTCTCTTTCCATGACCTACCAAGCTGCAGACAACTTGACCTCACAGGATGTAGCACTTTATTTTTTATTTATTTATTTATTACTAAGCTTACAAGTGAAAGACTGATGTATTAATATAGTACATCGTGCAGAAAGAAAGTGTTAACTCTTGTTATATCCCAAATAGAAAGTCTGCATTAAAGCCAAATCATTTCCCCTCAAAGTAGTTATACGGTGGGATAGCACAGGCTATTCCTAATTGAATACTGGTCCTGAGCTTTTCTTGAGATCAAATTCTTTGAATTAGATTCTGGCTAGCAGTTTTTAAGCTTGAAACCAATGCAAACCTTCTCAGGTAGCGAGAAATAAGGCTGCTTCTACTTTGGTCCATGCTATCTTGTACTGTGAAATTTTTCTGAAGCTGAATGTGAGATAGCCCTTCCTGTAAGTTACTCTTTTTGCACAAAGAAGAAAATATCATATTCTCTGTGTTAAGTGGTAGAGCTACTTTTGCTTCTGATGCTCCATGACTGAAGTAGCATTCCAAATACCTGCAGGAGAAGGGGGATTTGAGGATACATGCAGCACTCTTCTTGGCCTTGCCTTAGCCACTGCCACGAACTTCTTGCTCTTTGCATGCAGGCAGCCCTTGAAGAATGGTGGATCTCAGCACTACACTAGGGAGTTCATGTCCTCACTGTATACCTGATAGCTTATCTGCATGCTGACTCTGCTGCCAGTGAAAGAAGTGAGGTTAGCCCCTGGCTGTTTCTTACTCCTTTGAGGACAGAAAATACATGAGCTTGTGTCCCTGAGCAGTAATGATTTTCAAATACTTCTCTTCAGCCTACATACATGAAGTTAGAAATCCTGTATAACTATTTGTAAGTACCTGGAGACTTCTGGGTCTATACCAGTTACTAAAATCAGATGCATAATTGCTATTCTTGTGGGACAAGAATCACAGAGTAGGAATCATTTAAAATGGGCACAGAAACCAATTACATACATTGAGGGGATAAGATCCAGATAAAATTTAACAGGATATTGGCACTCAATGGTGTCCTTTTGATACATACAATAATTGAGGATTAAGATAAAAGTTATGGTCTCCCATTATCTATAATTGTTCATTTACAGTTTTTCAACAAATGAAGGCACTTCTTCAACTCCCACAATGCTGACAAGTATAAAATAACATCAATGTCACTGCAATGTCCCTGAAGTTAACCCTTCTTTTCACTCTGAATTCTGGCTTTTCTGAGTTGTGCATAAACAGCTCCCTCCATCATTCCAGTAAATTGCTCTAAGAACCTTTAACCGTCTTTGTTTGTGTGGAGAGAGAACATTAACAATTCTCAGTCATCTTGCTAATTTAAAAAAAAAATAGTAATTTTATTACCTTGTACTTTAACTACAACTTAGTGTTTGCTCTAGTTCCTGGCTTTGAAGACCCTTGAATTTAAAGTTTGGATGAAGAACAGAAGCTGCAGGTCAAAAACATCTTCATCCTGAACTCCCCCCCCAATTTTGGCTGTTGGTAGTAGGATTTATGAAGTGAAGTTTCAAGGGAAGGTGTTCGGAAAAGGCTTCTCATGGATAGATTAGAGACAAAGTCGACTGAACTCTTCCTTCCTTCCATCTTCCCTACTCCACTACCTCCTTTCCTTAGTTTGTTCGTTCCTTTCTTTAAAAGTCTGAAGAAGAAAAAAAAAAGTACTACTGAGTAAAAGTAGGCCTTGGTGGCACCTAAGTGCATGTGAAGTCTCATTTTGCTTACCTTTATTTGTTTGCACGTAGGTGCCCTCATCTGCTTCTGGGAGGGGCGTGACTTTTAGTCTTGTTCACTCAAGTAACTTGTATTTTCCACTCGGCGGGGGATTTTCCTTTCTTTTTGTTTTTTTTTTAACCACTTGCCTTTAGATTGTTTAAAAGTGTAGACTGGAGCCAATATGGAGAAACACTTAGTCACATCTTTCAAAGAATGGGAAATTAGAAATCTGCTGTTCATGTGTGTCTTAGATAACACCAGAAGATTGTCAGTAAGGTACATGTTCGTGTAGTTAATAGATAGTTCCTCCTTTCTTGAAGCATTTATTAACCACTACAAGTGACTTTAATAATAAGCATCATATAAGAGATTGTGGCTGTGCAATATTGCAGGACATATGTTCATTGAGTCTTCTCAGGTTATATTATTAAAAGTAAATACGAGAATCAAGGATAGATCTGTCAGCTACTGTGGGAAAAAAAGAGCTATACAGAGTTCAGGGGAAGGAATGTTAATGAGGTGTTTTGATGTTTTGGAGCTACAGACTTTCAACTATAGTCATTTAATTTCCCTTTCTTCCTTTCCCTAGTGGCTTTTGGCATTGCTCAACATAGGGATACCCATCTGGCTCTACACTCTTCTCTGTGGTACAATTAATGTTGTTTTTGCATGCACACCTTCTTTGTCTCAAAATCACTAGGGAGAAAGAATGCTAGAGCTATTCTTTCTATGTAATTTAATAAAATAGTCTTCTTTAAAGGATTTATTTTGCAAGCAATTATTTTTACTATACATCGTTAGGTTCCAATTAGCTCCAATGCCCACTTTACAAAACGTTATGTTGCCTTTCATTGTGGCAAACCTAGATTAATCCCAAGAGGTATGCTGTTGGAATAGGCCCTGATGCAGTGTGAAATACTTACACAGTAAGATTCACAGATCTCGTTTCACATTCAAGACCTTTTCTTCTTCTCTGCGTGGTTGTATAAGTGATGTAACAGTTCATGAGACAGTTGTAGATTTGAGCATAGAGGCAGCAAAACATGCCTCTGAGAACCATGAACAGAAGCAGTACTGCAATGTAATATTTATTTTTGTTCAACCTGCTGCTGTTGGAACACATGCATTAAAAATCTGTCTGTACATGAATTCATAACTGTGATACATAGTCTTTGCAGAGCAGGAGAAATAGTAAAACTTTCCCCTTTCCCTTTTCGCTTTCCTTGTTCTATCCCAGTCACGATAAGACCACAGCTGAGAATCTGGGCTAGAGGAGGAGAGATGAGTTACATGTTTTCTTACTCAGATGTGTTCTCAGAGGACCTTTCTCCTTTACGAGTCTGAGCAGAAAATGGCACTGGCACAGCAGGGCATCTTCTGCTAATCCAGTGCGCTAGGTGATGCGGATTACTCACTCCTCCAACATAAACTGAAACTCCTGCAGTTCCCTTCTAGTGCTTCTTATGACGTTTTTCCTTGCGGTTTCAAAACCCAGCCTCTGCCTCCTATAGCTTCACTGTTTATCAATTAGCCATTCTATTCCTTTTATCATGGGAATATTGAATCATTATTTTTTCCTCTACTTGTTTGCACATCTGGGTAATCACCATAGCAACAGATGTACGCCAGGTGTCTGCTCAAAAAGAACTCTATCCTCCCAGTCTCTTTCACTAAATTCATTTCATTAACTGCCAAGCAGATATTAAAGCAAGCCCAGGACTGAATAAAAGGTGAAAAAGGTATACTCCTTATTACAAACATTGTAAGCAATTTCTATATAACATAAAATAGATATCAAATATAAAAATCACTTAAATGTTTGAATTGTAAATTAATATGCAAAAAAATAAAACTGCCGAATTTTAACTTGGAAGAGGACAAACTTGCACTTTGGAACAAGTCCTACTAATCTTACTTGCCTAAGATCTCTTACTCACTGAAGTGAAACAGCTTTTAAATTTTTCATTTTATTTCTAATTTTTCTAAAGCAACATTAAGGTTTCACAGTTAAGGATTCAAATATCAGGCAAATAAAGTAACAAGGTTTGAAAACCTAATTAAGCCTGTCTTTTTGCATGTAAATTATGTACTTGCATACACACTGAACTTTAACCATATAATTACATACTTTTATGATTTTTAGTCCAAACTTGGCATACGCATAGCATTAAGTTTTGCTTTATACTTCTATATGTACGTATTAATTCTATATATTGTATTAAAATCCTGATTAATTTTAATTATGCTAGATTTTAGCCAGCACTTTTCATACTTTTATTAGAATATCTGTTTTTCTCATATTCTTTATCTGTGCTCTCTTTATTAGTATACTAATAATTTTCTTTTCAATTATCATCGATTTCCCATGAATGTAATTCAAACAGTTCAACAAGAGCTCATGATTTTTTTTTTGCACTTCTTTATTGGCCAATATTAAGCCCTTGAGAAAGTTCCTCATGCTAACATGCCATTTTTTCCCCCCTCAAACATGATACTTTATTTTTGAGACACTAATCACAATAATTTTATGAAAAGACAAGATTTTATGGTGCAGGTAATATTCCACATACCAAATTAACATCAGTAGTTTCTGCATGTTAGAGTATAGCTTTGCATCTTTTGCATTCTCTTTTCATAGCTGTTATTTTTAATAATAATTTCCTATCATAAATTACAGAAATATTAACTTATAACAATCTTATGCATTCTGATACTTTAAGATTGCATCTAAATTATGAGACAGGTACATGCCAGAGTCCACCCTGGTCTCTGTGGTCATTCAGACCAGGTAGCTGACTGGAACAGGCTGTGTGCTCGCTGGCACACATGCCTGGCTATAATTGCTGAGATTATGGGAGGAAAATGTAAAGCTGGCTGTTGTTTCTGTAGAAACAGGACATGATTTGAGAATCTCCTGGATTTGGTAACTAGGATGCTTTGAAATTATTCATAAGATCATTTGATAAAAAAATATTGGTGTTGCCAATTAATGAGTAATTAATGAGACAAAAAAAACCAAAACCAAAACAAAACAAAAAAAAACCCACCCCAGACTCCTCTGCAGGTCCCTTGCCTCAATTAATTTATTTTTTTCAGAAAAGGTTTAATACATACAGTGGGTATTGTCATACCTTTAAAACTCCAGAATTCGGAACATTTAATGTCACAGTTAGAAATGTTAGAAATGTTCCACTGTGGACCTGAATTTCCTGAAGATATATTCTTGATACCTAAAGAAAAGACATTTATTGTATGAAACAATTTTTTATTAAAAATTTCAACAATGAGCACACTAGACTCAATGTTAAGTTTACACTCTTCGATCCATATTAAACAGTTCTGAAGAATGATTTTATAAAGGAGTGAAATTTTGGTGTTTTCTGAAAGCCTTCATCATCAACTGGTTTTCAGATCATAGAAACTCCAATTCAGGTGAACATTGTGTAGGAGCTTAAAAGTTATAAATTCAGGCTAATATTGAAAAACATCATGGTGTGTTAACTATGGTAGATGTCATCCAGGGTCCTATACATAATCAAAGAGTATTTCTACTTCAAGTTCAAGATACAGGAAAATAGAAAGATAACAGCAGAGACTACACTGGAAAATGAGGCTGATGATAGTGATTCAGCATTTTCAGATTAACGTAAAAATAACATCATTGCCCCTTTATGACAGATAGACAATATACTTTTTTTTTTCTTGGAACCTAATATTCAAGAATGTCTCAACTACCACTGGTAAAATCTTTACTTAACATTTGAAATTATTCCTATGAGCATATACTGTACAAAGGTCAAGCCTTTTTAGATGTTTTTGCCATGCTATTTTTAAGTCTGGAATATAACAGACTCCCTTAAACATATATGAAGATAATAATAAATGCATAACTATTAAGCTATATTTTTCAAGTAGATCTTGGTTCATCAAGAAGAGTTTACTGCATAGTGCTAAAGAAGATCTTCTAGTAATATCTCCTGTGCAATTTGATATGAGATTTTGTAGGAATAAGTAATCTCATTTCAGATCTGAAGCTATTAATTACATTTGTTTGTATTAATTTGTTCCTGATTACTTTTTAATGTTTAGTAAATTAAATTAATTCTCTCTCTTTTTCTCCCTTCCCCCTTTATGCTTCGATATCTTTTCTTCCTTCTCACTCTCCGTCTCAATTTTTCTTTCCTCCTCATATCCTGCCAGTGAACTAACTTGCAAAATTACACTTCAAGTTCACATATAGAAAGGTGACTTTGCAAAAGAGTAATGCAATTTGATGGAAGATCATAAATGAAATTGAAATGCTTTTTCTGATGATCCTCTGCTCCTTAAATAAAAATTAATGTAACATGTTACTGTAGATTTATAAAACTGCAAACAGCAGCAGCAGCAAACTGCTGCTATTACCCTCAGTACCTATTATAGAAAATTAAAATTTTATTTTGAGAGTTATGTAATGTGCTTCTGATTAGTTCAAGTTTATTTAAATTATGCTTACATTTTTCTTTGCTTTGTAGAAAAAATATGTTCTTTTCCAAGTGGTCATTTAATTCTATCATCTGCTTTGCCATAATTTATCTTTCTTTCCTAGCTTCAGAATACTTTGTAGGGACTGAATATCCTCTCTAATCATTTCAACATTTTCATTTTAGAGACATACAATTTTCTCCCAAATACAGCTTTACAATCTATGAAACTGTATCTTATATATCTTGTCTTTGTATAACGGATTTGTATGACACCATGATCATGGAGGACATTTCTCCTATTAAAGAAATCAAAAGTGAGATTTTTTTTCAATAAATGCTAAGCTAACTACCTATCATTAAATAGANTTACATAGTAATTTGGTTATATTTATTGAGGAAAAAGGCTACTCTGCATTCACTCCAACATAAAAGTGTCCATGTGGGTAGGTATCACACAGTAGCTGTATCATACCATCCTAATTTCCTTCCTTATTTCTATTTCCATACAGACATAAGTTTAGCAACTTCAATGGTATATCCATCATAGTAGAATTATTAATGTATTTTCCAATAATATTTCTATGACTTGAGGATACATTTACAAGAGAAAACCTGAAGCACACAGGACTGTGATCTAAGATCAACCACATAATTTTTCAGTTGCAAACTGAACCCACACATGTTTTTCATGCTGTTATTTTTCTTTCACTTGATTTCTGAGAGTACCTCAGGATCTTTGAAGTCACCAAAGCATCTGCCTTTGAAAACTGGAACCGTATACCTGCCTGATTTTTTAACCTTTTCAAATGAGTGTATTAAAGTAAAATTTTCTTTTTTTTTTTAGGCTAATGATACAAAGGTAGAGTTTGAAAAATTATTTTTGGTACTCAAAAGAGTTAAGATATCCTTCCCTCTACTGCCCCTTACCAACATCAAAGAGTGTGTTTTATCTCACTTCAGTGCAATAAGGACTTGGCCCCAACATGTTAATTTAAATTAAGGGCGTGCCTGATCATAGTCCTTGGTTTGGACAGCATTTCTTGGAATAGGGAATTAAATTGTCTGAGTTTGAAGATCCATCATCCATGGCCACTGAGTACGTATGAGGTCAATTTTTAAATAAAATTTGTAATTGATTTAATTGTCTGAAAGAGAACAGTAGGAGGAAGATAGGTAGAGAATACCACCCAGAAGTTCATTGACAGACTGGTAAGGGTCAAAATATGCTGAACTTAGCACAATCATTTTGTCAGATATGGTTCCAAAAAACAGCAGTTTCATGAATTTATGGGTTTGGTCCAGAAACTCGAGAACTAAATCCATGTCACCACCACACAGTGGCAGCTAGAAAGCAAATAATGACACAGAGATGCCCCTATTTGTATGTACATTGCTGTTCGAGGTTAGCACTCCACCAAGGGAGGAAAGGGACATGGTGAAAAGCGATGAATTTATCGTTAGACTGTGATTTTCAGTTTCTTGCAGAGAGACAATCCACTGATCTAAAGCATTCTCTGAAATTCATCTTTGGCAAGTCCCATTTGTTCTTTCTTTGTTGCCCTTACTGGTGTCCACCATACAGCTTCAAAATCATTACTGGAAAACAGAGATAAAGAATGAAGATTTTAATAGAACTTTCCTAGAATTCAGATTCTCAAGGTAGCTCAGATGTGCCTACATTTGTAGTGTTGCCACTTGACTGGAGTGTCAACATAGCTTTACTTGGCCTTTGCCCAGGATGTGTCATGAAAGAAGACTGCATTTTCCTTCTGTATTAACACTAAAACTGGACAGTATTGCCCCTTATGCGCAACATAGGCCATGCATAAAATAACCTAATGCACTATAAATTTCCTGGATGTAATTTAAAGCGTAAGGAGTGTTCAATAAAAATTTAATGAAATTCTAAACATTAAGCAGACGCAGAATAGACCTCAACACTCAACCAAGCTGTTTTCTTCAAGTGCAGCTGTAGAAAGAAAAAAATATTTACTTTTTAGCTTTCATTCTTTATCTCCTTGTATAAATGAGGGACTCCTGTACAGGATCTGTTATGATGCTATGCAAAACTAATAATTACCTTTCTGAAGCAAAATATAAATATCCCCAAAAGCTGCTATTGTATAAAACATATCATGTAGTGTCTAACAAATAGCCCTGAGGGCCTTCATAATTACTGACAGGGATATTAGAACTGACAGATTTCAGGTGTATGCTACTAAATAAAAAGGAAATATTGTAGGCTTGATTAACAATTTCTCATTTATATTTACACGTCTGACAAATCTGACAAGTATTGTGTTACAAGAAAGATCTGCTTTTGTTACCTCTCAAATGAAGATGGATGGTTCAAACTAGTCTGTTTTCTTTACTAACAGGAGGGTACCCAACATCCTGTGGAGAGAGACTCCTAAGTCTTTTAAACAGCATAGCTATTCCTTAAGAGGCCTCCAATGCATTTATTGAGATACATTTCTAACTAATAGTTGCAATAATATTAAGGTGAAACAACCTAGCATTTTAAGAATTATTTTATGGCGGTGAGCATAAAATGATTATTTTATGCCACATAATTTTCTAAAATTTCATTGGAAGAAAATCATTATACTTATAAATACAAAGCATAGTAGGTTGAGTGATTTAATTTCTTATGCAATTTTTACAGCACTACTTCTATCTACTGCTTCTTAAAAAAATTATTTATTATATTTTATCTTCAATATTTCTTTTCACATTGCTGTTAGATTAGCTTGCTAGATGAACTCCGGCTTCTTTGCACTCAATATTACACTGACCACTGGACTAGTGCTTATTTCAGCCAGTTTTCAAAACATTTTGCTTTATGATTTTGGCCTTCAGCAGCAACCAGATTTTTCCCCTCTCTCCTGTTTACAGAGACATCCCAGGGACTCACAGTCTATTATTCTAAACCAGTTATTTCCTGAGTATTTCTTACCCTCCTAAAATCAGATCAAATCAGTTTCTTAAACGTAACAGAAGCCAAAGCATGTAAAGGCGAAGTCACAGCTTAAAGTCAGTTGAGCTATGACCATTTACAACCACTGAGGATGTAATCTCTGTAGTGCACTTACCCCTGGTCCAGGTGGCCTGCCTTCAGCTCTCTCTGGAAGGTTGGAGGTCTGACCTCAGGGAATCACCAAGCTTCTGAGGTTCACATCTGTGAAACAGAGACTACGGGGACATGAAGACAGAGAAATGGTAAATGTAATGACCATATGAACTTATAACATATTCCCCACTCACTGGGCAAACATACATTCTGTGATTCCTGCATGTCTGTTTACTTTGTCCTTTATCAACATGTGACACCTCAGTCAAAAAAAACAAAATTTAACTGGCAATAGTAGCTGTTTGACTAATCGGCTGTATGATTCTATAGCATGTTTCTGTGAGGTACTTACATGTTTTTGTTCAGTTTTCAATTGTTTCTCCTCTGACTCACTGCACTTCACTTTCTTCTCTAACACCTATGTCTTTTTCTCCTTTCTTTTAAACACTTTGTTCTTTCTCATTATTTGTGCAAAAATACCAGTCTGTCACATGTACACATAATAAAATTTGTCAGAGTAAAACATATTTGAAGGTAGTTAATTGATATTTTAGTTTCATGGTCATCAGATGAATGGAAAAAAATGTCAGATCAAAGACATTGATGAGTTAACGTTTCCCATGGATCAGAAATCCCAGCTCCTGATCACTCGAAATCAGTATTCTTTGAATTGTTTGTACAGTGTGTTAATCAATCCTTCCACCATGAAGAAATCTGAATATAAGACTCAAGAGCATACACTGGATATCAGCAAGAAGAGACCTGGTATTTTTTCATGACTAGTTCCTGGAAATTGCAGGTACTTTTAAAGGATGCTGTGACCATTTCAATATAATATAAATGATTGTTTCCTTCAGTATGGTAACATTAACCGAGTGCCCTGAAAATGATTTTCATTTTGTCACAAAATAATATTTTGTTGTACAAGTGATCTTGCCTATAATTAAAAAGGCAGCTGCACTGTATGGAAAGAGAGCTTGTTAATTATGTTTATGTTAACAGAAGAATAGACCAACAAAATAAAAACATCACAATACTGTGAAGCAATTTGACACATTACTGTGGTGTTTCTTACTATACTATTTACATTACTGTATAGTGGAAATATATTTCGGATGCTAAAATTTGGGCATTTAAACTATAGCAGCGAATTATAGAAATTAAACAAAAAAAAAGTAAAACGTGAATAGTTGTTCATTCAGCTTTATACAGACCTGGGATAGCCTCATGTCGTGGTTTAGGCCAAATCGGCCACTGGGGACTTTGGGGGGGACCCCAGATGGGACCAACAGATGCTCCTCTCTACCCCTCTTCAAAAAGAGAGGCACAGGAGGGAAAAAGAGACTTAAGAGTTTAGAAGGAACTAAACTACTGTAATGAAATATTAATGATAAAATACAAAGGAAATAATGAAATATATACAAAATTGTATCAAGCTCCCAGGATGACAATCACAACACCGGCTGGCACTGGAGCAGTCCCAGGCTGGACACAGTGATGGACGGGAACCAGATTCCGGATCTGCATTCAGGATCGGGACCAAAGGCAGACCACTGAAGTAACGAAAGAGAGAGCGAGAGAGCGAGAGAGCGAAAAAGGGAGGAAAAAGAGAGCTGATCCCTTTGATCCCTCAGCTTTTATACTGAGCATGAGGCAGATGGGATGGAATACCCTGGTGGTCAGTTTTGGGTCACTTGTCCTGTCCGCTTCTCCCCATAGGTGGGACCCCACTGCGCTTTTCCGCTTCCGACCCTCCAACAGGGCAAATAACAAAGTCGGTTGGCCTTGGGTGTTATAGCAATAAGTATAAGCAAGAGCCTCTCCGCATACCATGCCTGGGCATCAGCTATAAACATTGGTCTTACCACTCTGAGAGGGCGAACATCGTCTGCACAATATGCTGTTAATTTCAGTAGTTAGAAGAGGCCCAGCTAAGAAGCAAAGTTACTGAACAAAATTGGTCCACCTCATCTAGATAGCTTTTAGGACCTACATAATCAGGGAAATCAAATGACACATAAATAGTTCTGCTATAATACTGCTAAATGTGTACAGAAACATTGGCAGTAGACGTCGGTCATGGAAACTGTCGCAAAGGCAATTTCGAAATGAAAGTATAATTTTCCTTTTCAGAATGTGAAGAAATGAGCTAAACAAGTCCTGTCAAAATGTTGAGAATTATGCTATTTTCCACCTTCTCCTAAATTTTTGTGAGCTCAGATCGTACATTAATAAAACACAGAATCCCATTCTCTAGGCATTTCCCTGTTTTTTGAGCAAAACAGAAACTTTACAGCATGTTAGAGGAGCAAGAAGAGCTCCTTAATATCGTACTATCTCTTCCTTCACTCATAATGTTAGGCCTAAATCCTCCAGGGACATGCACAGGTTTAACTTCATGCACTGTGAGTTATTTCTCTGACTTAACAGGAAACTGAAATCCCATTACATTAAAAAAAGGCTTCTGTTTTTTTGAGATTCGGCTCACCAATTTGTCAGCTACCCATATTTAGTTTTCTGTTCAAGAATTCATGAGTGAAAATAAGTTTTCTTCACAGTAGCCAGGAATGTTTTGGTGTAGGATTTAAAACCTCCAAACGCCCAAGCCAGTCTGATCCAGTCATTTTCGCCACTGATGACCTTGCATGTTCTCCAAACATCCTCTCTTAAAAAAATGAAAAATAATCAGACTCATTATTTCCTCAAAGCAGCACAATGACACTTACTTGTGTCTTCAATAGAGCAGAGGTTTTGACCATCAGCTTCTGGTAAACCAACATTCCTGACACTTGGAAGTAGTATTACCCTATTGCTAAATTTATTCCAAAACTGAGATGAATCCTGATCAGCTTTAAGTACAGTCCTATGATAAAGTTGGTGACTCATAGCAACCCTGCACAGATATTTTGAATAAAAATTAGGGACAACTATATCTGTCACATCAGATAGAAACCTGATGAGAAATGTGAGGACAGTGGACTTTACAACACTGTGGTTCTTAACTTAAACTCATCATATTTGTCCAAGGTAAAAGCACTAGCAAATTTTTTTTTTTTTTTAGAAGTACATGCCATAGCTGGAACCAGCTTAAAATTCTGTAAACATCTTTCCTGCCTTCCTTCCTTCATTTTGCATTACAGAGTAAACTGATGTTCCCTGTTAACTTCTTAGCAGTCCAAAGAAACAAATTGTATTCCAACTGAAAAATATTTTGATTGGTATTGATGTGGTAGTGACCCAGAAGCTTTTCCCAAACCTTTTAAAAAACTGAGCTACATACACTCCCTTATCTTTTACTTTTAATATGCAAAAGGTTGGTTTTCCATGTCTTAGGCTACCATATCTTTGCATTTAATTATGATTCCCAAACTGGAAAACTTACACTGGTACAAAACAATAACTTAAAATGGTCAACATTATGTTACTTTGGAGAATCAGAAGGGATATCTGCAAAAACTGTGTATCAGTGGAGCAGGAATCTATACTTCTTATAATACTGCAAAGAAGACTGGGGAAGGGTCCAAACAGAAAACATAACAAGTGGTGTCCCTCAAGGGACCAATACTATTTAATGTCTTCATTAATCACACAGATAGGGGGATTGAGTTCTCCCTCAGCAAGTTTGTGGATAACACCAAACTAAGTGGTGCAGCTGATACACTAGTGGGAAGGGATGCCACTCAGAAGGACCTTGACAGGCTTGAGGTGTGGGCCCACGTGAACCTCATGAAGTTCAACAAGGTCCAGTGCAGAGTCCTGCACCTGAGTTGGGACAATCCTCAAGATCACTACAGAATGGAGGATGAATGGATTGAGAGCAGCTCTGGGGAGAAGGACTTGGGGATACTGCTGGACACAAAATCAGACATGAGCTGGCAACGTGCATTTGCAACCCAAAGTACACAAAAAGAAGTGTGGCCAACAGGTCATAAAAGGTGATTCTCCCCCTCTACCCTGCTCTGGTGAGACCCCACCTCAAGTACTGCATCCAGCACTGAGGTCCCCAGCATAAGAAAGACATGGACCTGCTAGAGTGCATCCAGAGGAGGGCCTCAAAAATGACCAGAGGGCTGGAACACTTCTTATGAAGAAAGGTTTAGAGAGTTGGAGTTGTTTAGCCTGGAGAAGAGAAGGCTTTGGGAACACATTATTGTAGCCTTTCAATATATAAAGGGGGCTTATCAGAAAGATGGAGAAAGACCTTTTTACCAAGGCCCGTAGTGACAGGACCAAGGGGCAACAGCTTTAAACTAAAAGAGAATAGATTTAGGTTGGACATAAGAAATTTTTTATGATGAGAGTGGTGAGACACTGGAAAAGGTTGCCCAGAAAATTTGTGAAAGTGTGCAAGGTCAGGTTGGATGGCACTTTGAGCAATCTGATCTAGTGAAAGATGTCCCTTCCTGTGGCAGGGGGTTTGGACTAAATGATCTTTGACGATCCCTTCCAACCCAAACCATTCTATGATTCTGTGATACTATGATTCTATGATTCTGTTAAATAAAATAAAATAAATGAACATTTTAACATTTATTACAAGAAATTCATTTAAGAAATAAAATAATAACAGAAGTGCTCCCAAAACGAAACCCCATATATGCCTGCTGTGAAACAAACCTATTTCTACCTAAAATACAAATAAAAAAAATTGAATGCAATACTTATATATTTGAAAAATGTCCTTGTTATGTCAAAGTTGATGCTTTGCTCAGGATGCACACAAGAATGAGCTGTTTTCTTTGCAGTCAACCTTATTGTAAAACAAAGTCCACAGAAAAAAGACTGGTTTTGAGGCTCTTCCAAAACTTTCACCTGCACCGAGGGGGGCCTCATAAAGTAACACAGGTGAGCAGCTCTGTGCATCAGTACAACATGGAGAGTGTCAGAACAAGTGAGTGAAGAGTCAAGGTGAGTTCAGGCTTCAGAGATGGCATTTGGAAGAAAGATATAGCTAAAAACTCACCCCAAAACCCAAGAAAACCACACACACTCTTAATAGCGGTTAGGATTTTTTTCACTTGATTTTCTATGTTCACATATTTATTTTTCACTACAAAGTACCATCCTCAGTTCCAGAGCTGCTCAAAATGTGACTAGTAATGTGTTCTGCAAAGACTACTTTCACCTTGTAATTTAAAGAGTTGATCAGCACAGTTTATTGTTGCTGATAAGCAACGATCAATTCCTATTCCCGTTACTGAGCTAGCTACATAAGTACTGTCATTGTTCTCCTCTCATTTAAAAAGAAAATACGCAGATATTAAGCACGCACATCCTTCAGCGGACAGCATTTTCACAACCTGTTCTAGTCCTGTTTTATTTAGTGACTCAGCCTCTTTTTATTGTTCTTTTGAGTTCTCTTTTTTTTTTCCCTCCAAAAGAAAACTATTGGGTTTCAGTCTTACACACAAACATGGGGATAAGTGGAATACATCTTACTTTTTACATAGGCTTTTACTGTCACAGTTCATGGGCAAGGAAAGAGCTGTGCCTCCCAGACCACTTCTTCCTCACCCACTCAAGCTGGAGAAAAAACAGCAAGAAAAAGAGAAGCTATGCAGTCATGGTTCCCCCCTCTCCCTCCACATGCTAGCTGTTGCAGGTGAACAGGAAATGGAGGAGGAGTTGTCTGTATGGCTGTCTCAAGTCACCTGGGTTTCTTCATGCCACAAAAACATGAAGAGAAAAATGTTCTGGGTAAGAACAGAACCGTAGTGAAGGTTTAATGCAGTGCCACCATATGGGCCTGTACCCGGTTTATGTCTTAGTTCTCTCAGTATCTCATCCCTTTGGCTCATGGGTGCACAGCACTTCACACATCACTGCAGATTTCCATTATGTGGCAGCTGCCCCATCCTTCCCCCTAGCCCTGGTGGACTCCTGGGCCCAATACAAGAAGACACAGCAGAACTCCAGTCCCAGTGGGAGGCTGTGAATATCTGCACCTCTTGGGTCTGTAAGAAGAGACCACGGCTTAATGGTGTGGGGCAGCATCAGCTGTCTTCTAATTTGAGAAGCCCTTCTTATTTCTTGCAAAGCTACCTGTTTTCTCTGTCCAGCTCACTTGAGTACTGATTTATTTGTATTTTTAAATCAATTTTACATTCTTGTTTGTTTTTCTCTTGACAGGGGAGAACTGTTTAAACTCAAAGTTTCACATTTTGCATCTCTAATAGAAAATTTCTTTTTTTGAATCTGCCCCTTAGAAAAAAAATGCTATTTTGTCTCATGTTTACATGCATCTTTTTGAAAGCTCTTTCATTATTATGTTAAATACTTCCCCTTGGTTACTCTTACTTTATGTTTGAGACACTTTTCACATACCTATGATAAAAACAGATTTGTATTACTTTTTCAACCTTTTTTTCTTTGCTTCTTAAAGTACTACCTGGCTAAATAATTCTTTCAAAGCCCAGTCCTGTCTTGGTTAGCACCTCTGGAATAACACAGAGTGCCTGGAGCACATTGCTAACACAGTCTGGCTACCACATTGATTTAATTGCCTCAGGAAACAATGTCATGACGAAAAGGTGCTTTCCTCAAAGTAAAATTGATGCCGAGACTTTAACCCCTCTAAATTTCCCGATCCCGGTTCAGCAGAGGTAAAGAGAGTTGACTAAAGAAGAATATATAGTCACAATGTTTGCTTTGTTGGCTGAGCCACAGCTGCATTTCATTGCAGGTGGTCACTGATGCCAGTGTAAATTGGAATAATCCTTAAACTATGGCATGGGATATAATGAATGGCCATGTACAGAGCATTACTGGGATTAAGACAGTGTGATGGTGAAAATTTAACCGCAGCTGCAGAACAAACTTGACTTGTGTGCTTGAAGAGTTCAGTTGTAGTTAAGTAGGGATGGGGAAGAATTTTCAAATATTAATACAATGATGTGATGAACTGATGAACTGTATTGTTCATTTGTTTGGTCTCAGTGTCTTTATATTTCTGTAAAAAGAAGGAGTAGTTTGAGTATAATTAATTCTCTGACACATTGATGTCTTCCTTTGCATCCAGTTGATCATGTTGGGAAGGAATAGCACGTAACCTGGGGGGTGTGAAACAAGGAGTTGAAGGCAATTTTTTGAAATGAGGCTGAGATCATCAAGTTACAGAGATGGCAGAAAGTAAAACGTCATGAGTAAGAATAAGAGTTTGCAAGGGATTTTCTGCAATTGAGAGGGACACGGGGTTAACTGAGACTAAGCCTATGGGCACGAATTTGCCTTGCATGGTTGCAATAGAAAAATATGTACAAAGTCTTCTTATTTCTGTTCTGACCCAGTATTTTGAAGTTTCATAAAAAGCTAATTGGCCTTTAATGTAAGCAAAGGCTTTTCCTTTTTCTTTCTTTCTGGGTTTGGGAACTTACGATAAGGTAAAGGCTGAGTCAGCTCTAGCTCAGTGATCTGGTGAGTAAGGGCCTGTTACAAATTACAAAACTGTAGTTAAAAATAGTCAAAAGTAGCAAATAATCTCTAGAAATAAAACAAGCTTTTTAAGTATTTTGCATTTTTTTTTCTCCTAGCTATTCCCTGCCCACTTTGTTCACATGAGGCTCCGTTTCCCTTGATAATTCCTCAAGGCATTGGGGAATCTGTAGGAAACAGATTCACCTGAATCGACCACACTGCTGTGGTGTTGTGATCCAGGAGCAACAAAAGCAGAAGAGTAAAACCCACTAACTTCAAGTTATGTGATCAAATGGACTAATGCAGATTCACATACTTGCTTGCTGAAATTTTATCTAAAGTACCATTTCAGCCATGATTATGGTAGTCTATCACAACCCCTAAAATGCATTTTTCAGTGGGATAGTAAATGTGAAAGTTGAATTTTCAGTCTTCATGAACAAGCAATAATGCAGACCCAAAAAAGTGGGAGTTACATGGAAAACAGGTAAAAATGTGCCTTCTACAGTTTTACTTCCCTTTCATATCCTCAGCATCAGATCTGGAATACAGTCAAATCTGACAGCTTATGTGTACATAGTGTTTGTGTTGCTAAACATGCTAAAAATGACTAAGCATATGCTTTTCTTTTTTATTTGTTGCCTTCAAATAACTTTCTCCACATTGTGATAGCAACCAGTCAAATATAAACAGAAAGGTAGATTAACAAATAGTTATTTAGCAGTACATATTATGACTGACCCCATAAAATACTTTCTCTACCTATATGTTAGATCAAAGGCATGCATTAAGAATACTATTTGGAACAATATTCTTCTTATAAGACAAAATGAAATGCACAGCTAATTCTTCATTTCCCCTGCTGTGTCTAGCCATCAGGTTGCTCATGATTTTGGCAGGTGTTTCTGCTTTTGGTTGCAAGACAACTTAATGAACCAGGTTTTTCTCTCCTTCCTTTTCATTCTCTGAGGAGCAAATGCATTCATGAGCAAAATCTTTGCTATACTTTGGAAATCAATTTTACATGTTTCACCCAGTGTTTCAAGCACAGCTATACAGTGGAATTTGTAGTCTCACTACATTATTTATGAAAATACTTCAATAATTTAAAAAAATGTAAGGTTTGGAATGGTATGACCAATAAGAGAACCCACTTTCTGTGGAGTTAATTGCAAGATAAGTCTTTTTTCAGAGCTGTTATATGTTGTATCTTATTCTCTGTTATCCAGAGCAGAATAAAGCTGGATCCTGGAACTATAGTAGTAATTTTTAAGCAATGTTGGAAGTAGCTCACATCAGTAAGACAAAGACTGGAATGAAGAATAAAGAATTTACCATTTGTGACCTGAACACCCTCAGATAATATTAAAATATCTGTAGCTGCTACTTGCATAAGTTAAAGAGCAAACCTTTATTGTGACTGAAGGCAACAGAAGTGCCATCAGTACCAAATACTGAGGTAACAATCAAAAATGATCCTGTGAGTTGGGACTGTTCATTTAAAAATGTGATGGGGGAAAAAAGTCCTTTATATTTTTTGCACACCATGTGTAGACATTCAGATAAAATATTTCCAAAAAGCATTTGTAGGGAAATGATAGATGGTAAGGCCACAATATTTTCATTAAAAGATAGTTATTTGCCTTAATAGGATTTCCAGAAGATTTCAAAACTCAATTTCCAATTAAATTAATCAGAGTTAAATATGTATTTTTTTTTTGGTACTTCCTGATGATCCCAATACTCACCAATTTCTCAACCACTGCATACTTAAATCCATATAAAATCTGGTTCAAGAAATTATCCAACAAAGCCTTGTTCCTTCACAGATATTGAGATGAAAAACACCTGAATTTAGACACAGTTCTGGGTGAGGTAGACAAGTCTTTTTACATAAAATGGCCAGAATAGGTACTAAAAATTTTAAGCAAACATCTTTTTTTCTGGTCTGCTCTAAGTACCAACACATACCTGAAAAGCAAAACTACCTGACTGAAGGAAGGGTCTGTAACACCTTAAAAACTAGTTAAATGAAGTAAATCCAATGCAGAATTAAATTTAATTCTTGGCAGACTAAACCAATTCTGAGCCTTACATAATTTGCAGAATACACAAGCCAGATGCAGTTGGAGGAACTCTGATCCTGATTGCTGCAGAATCCCATGTGGGCATCCACCATGCTTACTGTGTCCCATTGGGGAAGAAAGGTGGTGAGGCAACCCTATGACCTCTGCCTGGAAAGTCTGTGTCTGCTAGTAACCAGGACTGGTATGAGGGCCTTCTACTACCCTGATCGATCTTACTGGAAAGAATGAAACATGCTCCTTTTGTTTTTTCCAAGAGACTTGCTAAACAGGTATGTTGTTTCATTCTGGTGAGGAATTTTGAATTTCTTACTAAATTCACTCAGATGATAGGTAGTCTGATAACTTCGACAAAGGATTCCTTTCAACTTTATTCAGGAGTCAATGAAAGTCTATGAAAAGTCTAAGCTACTGCTTCCATTGTTATCAGTAATACCACTATTAGAAGAATTCACTATAATTATTAGAGTAACCATGTGTACAGCAATTGTAAGTACTGTATTTTTTCATCAATAGCAATATCCACAGTGTAATTCAAAACCACTGCAGATTATGATAATTTGATACTAAAACTGAGGGATTCTTCTAACAGTATTTTAATAATATACGCTTTGTACCTAAAATTTTATACCCGTTCCAGGGAAAAGTAGCTAATCTGCAAAACACTTTGAATCTCTGCCAATTCAAAATAGGCCCAGCATGTACTCTTATTAGTATTCAGTGTTTAGTTTCCAAAAAATTAGTCAGTATTCCTGCTCTGCTTGTTTGGCCAAATCCTTTTTGGTTTCCTGATGTTTTTCTGTAGGTTTTGCAAAATCTTTCATTTTCCCCTTTACAATCTCAATGGTATTGCTGAAAATTCATAATACTAATTGTTTTCTTTACTAAAACCCCTGTAAATTCTTACAATATGTTTGAGATCTTGAGATGTGTAGAGACTTTGATTAAAAAAAAAAATCCTTTAATTCATTTGCATTCATTATAGCTAATGTTTTATTTTTCATCCAGAAATTACTCCTAACCTATATCAGTTTTCAGGGTGCATGACAGAGGATTAAAGGTGTAGATAAAGAGAATAATCTAGTGTCTAACTGCTTAGTAACAGATTGATCAATGCAATGGAAAAGTAACATTTTAAATTTTGTAGTTGATTTCTTTTTATATATACTCGAATCGGCATCAGTCATGTTGAGTACAGCTGGACCTTTGGAATGGCAGTAGCAGTTACACTATGCCAGAAACTGCACAAACTCAGATTAAGAGACAGTCCTTACTCCATTCCAAATCTGGTTTTGTTGGAAGTTTTTCACAATCAACTGTAAATACAGTCTGAGGACATAAAGACATTGTTGCCTTCTACCATGAATGATTTTATGACACCCATAAGTGTACCAGACATTGCTTCACTCCACCGAAAGCACACAGAATACTACCAGAAGCTGTGTAGTCTTTTTGAGTGATTAGGAAAGCAATGCTGCAGCAGTAGTGGTGACAATAAAGAAGTAAGATGTTTGATGCATGCAAGGACTTACATTAAAGAAAAACTAAAAACTTAAGATATGTCAATGACAGCAATGTAGGTGTTTTTTTTTAACAAGGGTATTCTAGGATTAGTAGTATTCTAAAATGCATCAGAGAGTTGATGCTTAGAGTCTGAAATTTCTAAGCAAATGAAGCAATAAGTAGAAGAAATATGAGACTTCTGATAGGGAGGCATGAAAGGCAGAGTTTTAAGGGACTATCTAAGCATTATTGGCAGAGATCCACTGGGATGTGTTTGTTGATGAATACATATAAATCTGGCATGGGTGCAGCATTAAATGTGCTCACCTGTTATGTTTGGTTGTCAAAGAAAGAGAAGGAACAAGGCCTGAAGAAAAGGACAAGATTTTGGTAATGATTTGCAGACAACTGGTAGAAACTGAGATCAGTATAAAACAGACCCAGGAGGCAGATGCAGTTTATGAAGTAAGAAGAATAATGATTCAGATAATTAGGAGAATTATATTTGTTCCTCTTTCTCTAAAGCAGCAGATGCCAGCTGTTGGCAGTTGAATATTAAACCTGGTGTCCCTGTGGTATGATCCAGTACAAAGGAACCTCAGTTGTAATATCATGAAACAATGTTCTTAAGAATGTAAACATTCTTATGTTTCTTTTTCGATACTTTGCTAGGCTTTTACCACAGCTAGAGATGGACTACTGGGTCCCAGCTAGGTCGGGTTTTGTTTAATTTTTAGAAAAGCTAAACCAGAATGCATATGACATTTTTTTCCCCTGAAAGAGATTTTCCTTCCACAAGGAACTCTGTCACTTACAGTTTTTCTTGCAAACAAAAATGTTTTCAAAATTCTAGAATTTCTTCCAGAATAGAAATTCAGCATTTTGATTACTATTCATTCACTTTGTAGTATACACAGGTTAACTGGCTGATTAAGACATTTTTAAAATCCAGTCAGTAATAAATGCCTGCTATTTTCACTGCTTCTTTGATAAGACCAGTTGCCTTAGAGATAGAATACCTCTTCACTTCTAGTAGAAAGATTACCATACTAAGCAAAAAGGAAATATTAACTTAATTAGGTGTTCAGGGATATCTGAGACACAAGCAAATATTGTATGTTCTGAAAACAGAAGTTGAAGTATTGTCTTGGGTCTTTCATAAGTAACTATCTTTTTGAATTAGTATGTTATTTTCAAGCTAAGAACTTAATCAAACAGAAGCCATTTATTTTATATATATATTTATATATGTGTATATACACAGAATGTGTGTGCAATGTGTCTTTCTTCCGGAGGGTAGCTATCTGTCCTGAATTATATATATATGTGCATATATGCAGATGTTATTCATGTATATGCATAGTCCATTTACCATGCTCTGATAAGCAACGGGAGCCAGCTTCAATTTCAAAGTGCCATAATTAGACACTGACCTGAGTTCTATCCCAAAATCTAGAAAAACTATAGCAAACTGATTGCTCAGTGACCTTTGCTGCCTCCTCACAAACAGTGAATCAAGAAACAAAGACCCCGTTGTTGAGGGAGAAATGAAAAGGAGAGAGGGGAGGAAAAATGCAGCATCTAATAGTATCATGTTTCCCAAATGGCAGAAATTTAATCTTGTCTTTCTTCTTTTATTGTAAGGAAACTGTTGAGTAGCAGGAATGTGTCTTCCTCTTGCAGCAGTGCCCAACTCCTTGCCTGCTGGTGGCAATCCTGGGCACCTCCTGCCCACCCTGTCCTACGTGCAATAGCCAGGCTTCAGCCAGTCCTCCGCTGACCTCCCCACTCCTTCCTGCTGGTTGGAAGCAGGGCACTTTTCAGTGACTTTTCTGCTTCTTAAAGAATATCACAGACTACTGGACCCCACACAGTCTGCTATCTACAGATTTCACAAGTGGCATTTTCCTTACCTGGGACTTCACTGTCCTAAATCTGCAGGCTGACCCATTTGATTAGGATGCAAGTTTGCCAGAATGTCTTTTTCACTCAAATCCCCTTCTTTACACCAAATGTCACAGAGTTTGGGGTTTCCGTCTACAGTTTTCCAGGATGACCTCCTGTTTTCTTTTAGGTCTTAGGCCACCTGGCTTACATATACTCATCTTTGAATTGTTGGTATAAGGAAATTAAATATTTGGAAGAGTAACGCCTAAAAGTCTGGCATGCTATGATAGAAAGTGATTGGGTATTCCATTTTATAAATATTTTCTTCTCGGTTTGTCTCTGTGGCCATCTATCTAAATCCCTATGTGCACCTCTCCTAATGATTTAAGTGTGCTTCTCACATCTGCTAGTATATACTACGATCCCTGATGTTAGCGAGTTACTGAATCCCATAGCCTGATAGAGGTGAGGCTGCTGCAACTGTCAGCCCCTGATCCAAGCAGTAGCAAAGCCAAGGAAGGGTTCACAATTGGCATGTATTCAAACGCAAGCATATACCACATACACCCATATAAACATGTCTGGACACACAGATCAGACATATATATGGGTGACAGATACACTCAGCACTCACACTAGCTCAAATGGCATCAACGGCCTCATTTTATTCCCCTCAGTGTCTGATTATGAGGAAGATCCAGTAGCGTGAAAGACACACACACACACAGTGTGGATCCCTCCTGCCGCTGGGCTCAGACACTCAGCCTGCCCATTGGCTTCCCTGGGATCCAAATCATCCCAGTTTCTGGCACCTGGACTAATGAGCCCCTGAGACCACAGCCCCTCTTCAGCTGCTGGTACAGACTCCTCACACTCACTTGCACACCCACACTCCATTTGCTGGCACTCAGACCCCCATAAACATACATGAGTTAGAAATGGCATTTAATAAGAGGACAGGGAAGACTGCATTGACTGCATGTTATGGCCAGACATGTACTGATCTGTTTACATGTGACCAGCTCCTTTTATCCTCTCATTCCTCTATTTTTCCATGCTTGTTCCTCCCCAAACCACCCTGATCCCTCCTTTTTTTACACCTTTGGTTCCTCTTCTAAACATTGTATAATGTCCTGTGCAATCCCAAAAAGCTCTTCCCCTGCATCCCATGATGTACCCTATACTCCTGGGCAGCGATCCCCCTCAGTTGGAAAGGTGATCTTCAGAGCCACTGCATTGGCTTATGGTGGTGGGTGTCCCACCTTGACATAGGGGCTGCCACTCTTCTGGGACAGTTATGGGAAAACCCAGAGTTCATTTCTCAGAGGGGTTCTTGGGGTTCCCCTGCCTGGCAGGGCTTCCTCATGTGTGCGTACGTGTGTGTTTATGAGCCTTTATTCACATGACCTAACACCCACATCTTCTTTTCTGCTGCTACATTAAATCTATTGTTTGGAAACTATTCAGAGAGCCAAAATAGAGAGACAATCGAAGTGGTCTTATTTCTGGCTGTTAGCCTTACATCAGCAAGGCACATGAAGGGGGCTGACAAGGAGGCTAGAAACAAATGTCAAAAGATAAGTATAGTATGTCAAAAGGAAAAAGAAAAGTGAATTATTATGTTCAGGTAAATAAGCACTATTCTTTATGGCAAATTTTGGCAGTGTTCATTATTAAGCAAAAACTTCCAGGAGCAGCATTTCATGGCATACTAAAATGAAGGTTGTTTGATGTACTTCGAGAGTGTTAGTGGTTTAGTAGAATTCACCGGATGATGAAATATTCACCACTGGTTTTAGGAATGTCAGTCTGGTGGTTAAAGGTTAGTTCTGAATAAGTAGCTAAGGGAGGCTAATTTGCAATGATATGATTAGTCCTCCAAGACTATTATGACAATCCACTGCTGTCATTCTATTAGTTACCTCTTAGAGAACAATTTAGCGAATGTCTGATGAAAAAGTTACATAAAATTTATGATAGGCTTTCAGACTTTGAAAAGATTTCCAAGACTGTTTTTGAAAAATTCTATGGCAACTTATTGGTTGCTTGTTTTATTGTTCTCTTGGTACTGCTACTTAGCATTTATTCTTCCATAATGTTAGCTGCTATAATGGAGGTTTCAAGGTGCACTCATGGCAGAGCTTCTTGTCTCAGCATTGTATTGTTACCCTGCAACATGCTAGTGAGCTAGCTCTTCTTAGATAACCCTAAAATTTGTTCAGCTGAAAATTTGGCTGTTCTGCTTAAAAACAAGACCTTTTTTTAACTTGCTGTCATCCTGTATCCCCTCAAATATCATTTGAATGAAATGCTTATGTGATGTCCATGCAGTTTCCAATCCACTGATATTTGGAAGTATAGCATGGGTCCAGAGGTTAGAATAAAAGTGTACAGCCAGACTGTTCTGTGGCCAAAGATGGCAAAAAAATGTGTTATAGCTACAATGAACAAATCTTTCAGAAGTGGCCTTTACTTTTCAAAAGTGAAATAGAAGGAAGCTAGGGCATTTGCCTGTGACTCCAGCCTTCCAAGTAGTGGCGCTGTCTTTAAGCACTACTAACTATGGCAACTGTCTTCAACTCCCTGTCCTTGGGGGACAACGACAATCCCATTTTGTCTATTCCTTGCTGCACTGTACCAGAAGAAGTCAGCCCTTGCAATTCTTTCATCTGCTGTGAGGCAAAGGGTGTCAAAAGCTTAAAAGAGCACAGGAGAACACTTCTCTTAGAGCTTTCTTCTCTTTGATGGCAATCTGAATTTCTGCTTCCCATTTGTTTTTTTAATTTGCTGTGACTTTTCCATTTCACACTACTTAGAATTTCAGGGATAATGGCTATTTGTCATTTAAATACATCTGTTTTTTCCTCTTGCATTTCTGTAATTTATTCTCACTGCCAGAGTAGGGTATGGACTGATGCATGTGAGTGTAGGGGTTTTTTTCAGATGTAAAAGTAATGAAATAGTTGTACTGGGTGTATAAGTCACTCTGGGCATCTGCTTTTTTTTGGTGAATTTTTTAGATGGGTTCTGACCTGATTCAGACATAGTATGCAATCTTTTATTTCATCTAAATAAATACATATATGCATGAAATTATATACATGTATACATATCCATTTAACTCAAAATATATTAAAATCCTTTTAGAATGAAGTCTGAAAAAAAATTTAAAATAAATTTGGTTATTCATTTCACATTCCTACCCGATAAAAGCAAACACTGAGTTCTGTTCTGTTGGAAATATACAAGAAGGATAGTTTTAATATCAGACTTACTTTTTTTAAAAAAAAATAAGTTAATATTTTCACTTATCAGAGACTCAATAAGCAGAGAAAAGTATAAAGTCAAAATTGACATATGATCTGAACAACTGATTTTGATTTTTCACTGAAAATCATTGCTTTCTGCTTGAAGCTAGAAGTGATCAAGTTGTAAACATGTAAATTCAGAGCCAAAATTCAAGAATAACATTGTTAATGTTCTTGTGTATGTGAGTGAAAAGGGAAAACCCCTTTCTTTTTAATCCAAACTCTTGTACCCACTTGATTTAGTATCATGACGGGATAAACCTGCTATAGCTCTTGGTATCACCACTACCATGAAAGGTAGCCTTTTGTTTCTTTCATACCATGGGAGTAATACATAAGGGACATTTTCATAGGTCAGAATAGAGGTTTTCTTCTAGAGTAAAAACTGAGATGTCATCTGGATAAGACATACATCCTGTGGTTTATGTTCCATCAACACATGAAATCTTCAAAATGCTCTATGAAGCAGAACATGGAAAGACAGCATACATCTGACTTTGAGTAAAAGCTACTGGTATATTATATTGCTATTCATACTGAATACTGAGATGTTTGAAATTACACAGGCCTCCATAGATTCTTCCCATCAACATAAAATTGCCTTTGAGAAATGATATCAAAGAAGGTTTTTGATGTAATTTGCTATAATGCTTATATCACTTCTACTAATGACTATGCAAATGTGTTCCACAACAACAACAACAGCAACAGCCCTACCTTTAACAACAACAAATAGTCTTTCTGGTTTTACTTGCTATACACCTGTAAATCTTCCCAAGTGTCCACATTATATCAACATACAAAAAGTCTGGACATCATATTTTTTGCTATTACAAAGACAGGCAGGCAACAATCCTTTGATTGCATCACTTTACAGAGAGAGAGAGAGAGAGATTTTCACTCTCAGAATTTCATAAAAAAGAACATCATCTTCAAAGTTTTAGTAAGCCTTCTGGCAACAAATCAAATAGAACCTATCTGTATTTCCATAGCTCAGAGAAAAGTACACTTGCTTCCTATAATACTTGATAACATCTAACTTGAAACTAGCTAACTTAGTGTCCATTCTCTGGGAAATTCTAACAGTTGATTTAGTTTAATCATGAATAGAAATAAATACTTTTTTAAAAAGAAAAATAATTTTGGTGAAGAAGAACAAGGAAATAAATTACCTTGTATTCAGATCTTTTGTATAAAGTGCAGTTATTTGATTGGGTAAATTCAAACACCACTTTGGTTTGTGTCATTCTGATCTAATGTTAATGTTGGAGCTTTTTTCCCCAATATATTGGTAATACATATTAAATATGGCCCGTTGCTGCATTAGTATGTTAAAATCAGTAAACCTCCCTAATGTGTAAGTTTAAAATAAGAGACTATTGTTTCTTCTTTTTTATTCTGTAAATAATAGAAGTTAAATGTTCTTTCATAATTTTATGAGAGTTTTCTCAAACTTGATGATATCATTTAAATTAATACAAAATTGTATTTTTAAAACTCTCATGCTGACAATTTTTCACGCAGTTTTAATTTTTTCTACCAAGAACTGTTGCCTTTTCAACAATCCAGAAATCCCAGGCTGTTTTGCTCAAGATGTAATTACAGATATTTTTTCTCTATATACAAAATGTTCTTTAGGACTTTCAAAACCTGTTTAGCTTTTTAAAAATCTGTTTACTCTACTTACCCAGATCAAAGTTATTGATTCTAAAAAAAAGTATCAAAACTGCAATTTTGAGAAAAGCTAATAAGGCTGATAGGCTGTAATTTAAACTCCTTATGTCTTCACAAAATCAATGTATTTTAATGAGGTCTATCCAAACGTGTTAGAATTATATCATTATTTCCAACCTGAAAAAAAAACAAAAGCTAAGCTATTTCTGATATACTCCTGTAGTCAGAGCAAGCTTATAGCAACAATGTGTATGATAAGAACAATGTTTTGAAAGACAGTGCACATTTTTGGACCAGGAATTGTTGTCTCTTAAACAATATATTTTACTTTGAACACAGAGACCAATATTGAGGGAATGTAAAAACCCCACACACTATTCTCTGTCATGAATTTACTATCAAAGTGTTAAGGCAGGATAGGCTAGGAATAGAGAGATCTATCCTTTTCAATGCTGGGGACAAAATATCCTCATGTATTGTGGGGCACTTATGATCCTGCTCAGCGTAGTGTTGTCAGGTTATGGTAGCCCAGCTGTGCAGCTATATAAATTTCCCTTTTCTCATTCTTTTTCCAGCCCTGAATCTTTTAAACACTACAAGTGCTGCTTTGGAACACTTCATAGAAAGCTTGCACTACTGCTGCATCAGTCCTGTGCTGATCATTTGGCAACTTTTTGCCTGAGGCAGATGTAATCAGAAATCAGTAGAACAGAAAAAAGGAAAATTTATGTTATGAACTTTTGTGTTACTCCAGGCAGTAATGCAAAACAATGTACAAATTTATACTCCTTTTAAAGAGAAAGGAGTTCTGTTTCTAGGGCTGTTATTTTTTGTTGGTGTTAGTTTTGTTTGTTTATTCTGTGAGAGTGGTATTACAAAACCATCAAACAGTGTCACCCTCCCCCTCACTCCCACACTAAGACATGACTTACTGGTTGTGTAATGAAGGGAAAGACAGGGGATGTAGGAGGCCATGTTGCCCCATACTCGGAGAGGGTCAGCTTTTTGCAATGAGGGAACAGAGTACTCAAGCTAAGATCTCCTCTGAACCAGCCCCTGAAAGAGTTTCTGTCACTATGGATTATGTAGGGATGCTTGGCAACTAGCCATCTGACCTAAGGCGCAACATTAACTGAATTGTATTTCTGATGGAGGAAAGGTAGCTATTGTTCACAGGTAGGAATGATGTTGAGGGCACGGAGGTAGATGGGACAGGCATGTTACTTCACTGGCATGCCTCTTCAGCATCTATGTGTGAACCTTCACCTCTTTAGAAAAGAGTGGAACTCATACCAAGAACTTAAAAGGATAGGGAGGACTCATGAAAACTTGCATAATGCAGTTTCAACTCCCCTTATCTTGTTCTTTCATGTTATGTATACATCTTAGACATGAGAAGGTCAGGGAAGGAAGGATGGGGTCTATGGATAGCTGGAGGTTACAGGTCCTTAACAGAGACACGGTAAGCTGATGTTGCTTAGCCAAGGAATGAGACGTGGAAGGCCCAGAAATAATAGAGGTTGGTTAGTGTCAGATATATTACTGCCAATATTAATATCAATGGTTCATTCAACTTTTGGCTGTTGAACTCTTGCCCCTTCATAGAAGGAAGGTGAGGCCAACTTTGTGCCTCTGACTGACAAATGTTTAGCACACATGAATGTTGAGATTGGTATTGTTCTCACTAAAAAAATCACCTATTTTTGTTCCTTCTGGGAAGTCTGGCTCCTAGTGTAAGGATCCTGGGAGGTAGTTCACTACCAATATCCAGATAATCACTGAAATAACTTGCTGGCTGTGCTCCATGTGCTAGAAATGAATTCAAGTTCCTTCTCCCACTGGAGCTGACTCAGCCCTCATCTGTTCCGTGAGTAGTCCCATGCGGAGGACTATCTGTGGCCACGTTACATGATGCAGGAGCACGTGTGACATCCTTCACAGTGCTCAGCAGAAAGTAGTTGCTCCCTCATCAGTGATTACAGGCCTGTAAGTGCAATACTCTTCCAATTCTGGTACACCAGATTGGCTTATTTGTAGCAGTTGAGGCTGTCTTGAGATTTTTATATGTGACTTCTAGGATCATGAAGATCTGCTGCTTCTACCCTTCTCTTGATCTGATTTGAGCCTTGACTGGATGAGTATGAGGGATATAGAGAATCTTTTAGATATTCTCCAAAATACAAGGATTTATCATTTTGTGTAGGAGACCAGGCTGGATGGATCAATAGCTGGGTGTGGTGATTTATGTTTCATAGTCGCAATTGCTGAAGTGGAAATCAGGACAATTTTAGACTAAACCAGGGCTTAGAAAACCAGTAACTTTCAAGATATTTAAAGCAGTCATTGAAGATATGAGCATATTCTTTTGGGCTTTGTGTTATGAACAATTAAATTGACTTCTGTGACCAAAGGCAGTAAAATAAGATGTTCCCAATTAAATAATAAAGATGCAAAAATTAATGACTTAGTATTATTTTTTTAAACTGTAGTTTATATAAAATGCTAACTTCTTTGACAAAATAATTTATCTGTCATACTTTCTTTTTTTAATCTATTAAATTTTAGTTAATCTGTTAAATTTTAAATCTATCATCTCCTCTAGTGCTTCTTCCCTGCAAGCTCATTCTATGCCAGAAGAAGCAGCCTCTATGTTCTTTAAAATAAGCATTTAGTTTGGCAATTCAGTAGGTGCACTAATTCATATAGTCAAAACCATAAGCCATTACTGCAGGCTTGAAATGGACAATTTAATGGACTGGGGTTTATGCGGTTCCTAATGACAGTTGACCCGTTTGGTTAATCAGAATTCATAGTAACGCAGCACTGCCTAAGTGTTGCATAAAATTCTTTACCTGAAGCTGGCAAATAGACTGTGCTTAAAAGAGGAGGGGAGAAGAAAGCAATAAAAGAGACCTCATAATAATAAAAAAGCCCTCATAAAAGTCCATCATATGCATTTATTCAGGTTAGTTATGTGATACTATTCAATATGCTCTAGAGAAGAAACTGTTTCTAAAAGAATAAGGAAATCCACAATTGCAAAGACGTGGTATTTTAATATAAGTGCTGCAAGTCATTAGTTCCTGGCTTATTAGATCCAATATAATTCTTCCACTTAGACTTCAACGAAACAGTTATTAGTTAAGCAAAGTGCCCGAGCAGTACTTCACATCCAACGTGTAATTTCATGCCAAAGGTATAACTGGTGAGATATGAACATGAAGGATTCAATAATGATTTTTATTTTAACTACATTTAGTCATTTTTAATTTTGATTGTCAAATATACTGAATGTTAAAAGAAGGCATGTTAGCCTTGCATTTTTAGAAGCAATGGCATAAATATTGCTAGAAAGAAGTATCAAGACAGTGAGGTAATCTTAAAAATGAGGAGGTTGACCCCAAAATCGTAAAATGGAAAAAATAATGAAGAGACTAAATCTGTGCTCCACTGAGGTAAAAGGAGATGTTACCAAAGATCTGAATTTACACGTTTGCTTACAGGGTTGATCTTAATTCCTTTATTCCTTTATTACTTATGTACCTTTATTTAACTCTGGATTACATCAGATTAATATCTTTTCTCTAATCTCTAAACTATGATTGTTGGGAATTTGAGGATGTTTGTTTCTAAGGTTTTTATTTTTGTTATTGTAACTTAAAGTATAATTCTTTAAGAAAGTGGAGGGGCAAAAATACCCTAGTGGCAACCATTTTCTATCCTCAGATGAGAAAAAAATGAAAATTAAGGGAGTTCTTTACTTCCTAATCATAGTAAGAAAATCTGTGCTTTAAAAACTTTGTAATAATATGTGAGACAGATACCTGATTTTATAAATACAATCCTGGCTGATTTTACTTGTGAACAATGCCATTGGTACACTGGTTCATATGTGATCTGCACTTCACAATCTTTACTTAGCTGGATTTTCATTTACAGGAGTACCTTTTTAAAAAAAAAAAGAAAATAATCACATTTATACCTCATTTCAAGAGTAAAAGATCTGTACTTCTAATGAACTTGATAAACGAACACTATTACTGTGCCTATATGTAATATATATACACAAAGAAATAGTCACTGACAACCTGAGTGCCCTGTAGCTATTTTTTAATTGTAACTATTTTGAAATATCTATTTGTATTTTAAGAATATAAAACATTGTTAGAAAAAAATCTCAGTGCAGTTTATTGCTACTACTTCTGAAATAATGCACGGAATTTACCCATGTAATTACAGTACTGAACGAGTCCTGATCCCTCTTTAGTATTCTTTCTTTGGGATTTTGGGGTTCAACTTGTGTTTCATTCTTTTTTTTGGAGGGGAGGAGGAGGGATACAAATAAAGAACTGGCTTCTGAGCGTTGGGGATTTACAATTTTGCTTACAAGTAGCATTTACATTTCTGTGAATTATTTTCTTAATGAATAAAAATGTTTCAAAATTATTTACATTTACTGGAAATAAATTTAAATTCTGAAAACTGCTGATTTAAGGCTGTGCCATAAGCTGTCAATATCCAGTGTATATAGAATTCACAAATATTCTAGTCTCTTAATGCACTGCTCTTGGAGGCAGGTGTCTAATAGGCTTAATCTCTTCGACAGCAATTGGATTTGCAAAGGCTGTTAAGACCATGAGATCAATAAAATTAAATTATTAAACACTAGTGTTTAGAAGTGTCACAATCAAATGCTTCCTCTTATATTTCAAATAATACGCTTCACATTTATGCCAAAGAAATCTTCACAAATCATGCTTTCTGGTTAATTTAATCTTTCCAGTGATTTCTACAGGGGAAAATGAAATGCAAGGACAAATTCTCCTCTCATTTACCCCACTGGAAATGAAACTTCTCTGTTCATTTAATGGAGTTCACTGAAATAAACTTTGTGTGAGTAAAGACAGATTTGGACCTCTTTGCCTTTCTGTAATTCAGAAACTACAATTAGTCAGGTAAGAAAGCTGTTGGGTAGGAAAACAGTCTCTGTTAGTGTGTGTAGAAACTGCAGAGAGCTTCAATAGCACCATGTAGTTCCTAGAGGCTTATAATTGGCAAGCGACTTACAGTAATTGCCAGTTCCCTCCTCTTGTCTTCTGTTTCATAAAGCTACTCATAATAAGTGGCTGTATAGACAAAAGACAAATACATGAGCATAGCAGGGATTATACTTCAGCATCGCTACAGTATGTTAGCTTGCTTCAATGTCTTTTCATGAAGGAAAGCCTCCATTTTAATTTTTAATTTTGTTTTGATATATTTTTATTCCTATAAATAGTGTGTTTAGCAGGTGAATGCTGTATAACCTCTTTAAAACACTTTTGGAATACACACCTAGAATACAAAACCTACAGCACTTCTCTAGGAAAAGGACTCTCCAACAAATTGATTGATTCTCTAGGCTCCAGCCTCCCTATTTCCCAACCATATCAATCCAGTATTTGTTAGCCCTTCCACTTTGAGGGCCTGATTAAGATGACTCTGGAACAGTCTTTACTACAAAATTGGATGTAATTACTTGAGGGAAAAAAACTCAAAACAACCCACAACACATTATCAAGGAAAGTAAGTTAGCACAGTTAGACATCCTGCTACATATTTCCTTACCTTAGCATAATTTCACTCTCTCTGGCTCTATCAATCTCTACCTACAAGTAGAGAAAAACAGTCTATTTGCTCTTATCCATGAGCCTTTTGTATGTTCAGTATCAGTATTTGCTGACCAGCAATCCAGGCATCCTTCCACTAACTAGTTGGAGGAAGCTAGAGATATCCCAAACCAGAAACATTACCATTGTTTCCTAAGGAACCTAGTCAGTGTTTATTTAATTTAACTTTGTATTAGTCGTTAACAGTTTCCCTCCACTTAACTCCTAGCAGCAACGCAGGGCAAAATACTAAGAAATGCAGGGGCAGGTGACTAAAATATACACATATGTACATGGTTGAGACACATTCAAATGTATTTTCCATTCTCCACAACAAACAATGAAAATACATTTTTCTCCAAAATAGGTATTTGTGGTGCCATTTTACAAGCAGTTGGTGAGATAAAGCAATCAGTGCATGAACCAGAAATGAGAGTAATAATACTGTGACAGAAATTGCATTTAAAAGAAATGGATATGTTTTCTGAAATCTGCAAGGCAAAATAGACCTTCATGCTCTCACTTAAGCAATGCAAAGTGAAGGGAAAAAAAGCCACATTCTTACAAGAAAATAGCTCAATACTAACCCAGTTTGCTGCTTTGTTAATTAAAGTATGCCAATTCATCTCTCTCTGCCTCACTTATATTTATATAGGGATGATGAACTACTGAATCTATTTAGACTACTATGAAATAATGATATAGATTATTTTTTCAGGAAAGCCTTTTCCTTCCTGAACTTTCTTTATATAAGAAAGAACTGCTAACCCAGTGAATTAAACAAAAAGGATTACATTCTGCCACTATATGAATGCAATAAGAATTCTGTAATTAAGGTCAGCTGGTCCAAACATCTAAGCGCTGTGGAATGCACTAAGCACTCAGATGGAAAATGCACTCTAGAATACAGATTTTTTAAAAATGTGAATCAATATCATTAGTCAATACAGCTGTAAAACATGCTTAGAGAACTATGTAGAAGCTGGGAATCCAAAATATATGAACTTCTGGTGCAAAGTGAAGGAAGTCAACATACAGACTGAGTTCCTGTGTTGGCTCTAGAGAAGCTACACTGTTTTGTTGCACCTTGTTCATGAGCTCAAGAAGAAGTCAATTCTATTCCTCAGCTCTGCCACACAAAAAAAGGAGTTTGAAATTTTCCAGAATGTGAAGTTTGCTGTGGGCTAAGTTTTCATCTCGGACACAAGTTTAAATCCTAAATAGCAGCATGAAAATCAAGACAGGTATTGCTAGAACTGGGAATCTGAGCCCCTGGACTTGTGCAAAACATTTGACACTGTCCTGCATGGCATCCTTGTCTCTAAATTGGAAAGACATGGATTTGACCAATGAACCACTTGGTGGGTAAGGAATTGGCTGGATGGCCGCAATCAAAGGGTTGTGGTCAACGGCTCGATGTCCAAGCGGAGATCAGTGATGAATGGCTTTTCTCAGGGGTCAGTATTGGGACAAGTGCTGTTTAACACGTTTGTTGATGACATGGATGTTAAGTGCACCCTCACCAAGTTTGCCAATGACACCAAGCTGTGTGGAGCCACCGACACGCTGGAGGGAAGGGATGCCATGCAGAGGGACCTGGCCAGGCTTGAGAGGTGGGCCTATGCAAACCTTATGAAGTTCAACAAGGCCAAGCGCAAGGTCCTGCACCTGGGTCGGGGCAATCCCATGCACAAATATGTGCTGGGCAGAGAATGGATTGAGAGCAGCCCTGAGGATAAGGACTTGGGGTTGTTGGTTGATAAGAATGAGCCGGCAATGTGCACTTGCAGACCACAAAGCTAGCCGTATCCTGGGCTGCATCAAAAGAAGCATGGCCAGCATTGACCAGGTGATTCTGCTTCTCTTCTCCACCCTCATAAGATTCCACGTGGAGTACTGCATCCAGCTCTAGAGACCCCAAGAGAAGAAGGAAATGGAATTGTTGGACTGAGTCCAGAGGAGGTCCACAAGGATGATTAGAGGGTTGGAGCCCCTATCCTATGAAGACAGGCTGAGACAGTTGGGATTATTCATCCTGGAGAAGAGAAGGCTCCGGGGAGACCTTATAGCAGCCTTCCAGTATTTAAAGGGGGCCTAGAGGAAAGATGGGGAGGGCCTCTTTATCAGGGAGTGTAGTGATTGGATGAGGAGTAAGAGTTTTGAACTGGAAGAAGGTAGATTTAGATTAGATATGAGGAAGAAATTCTTTACTGTCAGGGTCTTGAGACACTGGAAGAGGTTGCCCCAGAGAAGCTGTGGATGCCTCATCCCTGGAAGTGTTCCAGGCCAGGTTGGATGGGGTTTTGAGTAACCTGGTCTAGCGGCAGGTGTCCCTGCCTATGTCAGGGGGGTTGGAATCAGAATCATTCTATGATTCTATGAAATTGTGAGATCTGGTCAGCAGATAAGATTTCCATTCAGATCCTTCTTTATTGTTACGCCACGCTTTCTTCTACTTTTGTTGACATAAATTCTTACATTGATACCTCTTTTACTGGCTCAATTTATTATATTCTGTCTTTGTGTGAGGTGGGGGTTTTTTTTGTTTGTTTGTTCGCTTGTTTGTTTTTGATTTGTATTGCCAGAGACACCCCTAGAAAAAGACTGTGGGGACCTTTATAAAGCATACCTTTTCTAACACATTCATCTTGAAAATGACTGAGCTATCTAGCAGAATACTCACCAGTATAAAATAAATGGATATACTATAAGTGAAAGAACTATTGTACATTCTCTGTCAGCTCATCACATCAAGCTGTTCTTTGTATCTAAAATGATGAGTGCCTGGTTTTTTTTAAGTATACACCTATCCATATCAATTTATTTTACGGAAATGTATTGTGAGAATATAATTAGATCTAAATTTATTATGCAACTGGGGTTTTTTATCTTTATGAGGTGGGGGCAGGGGAAATTATCAGAAAGTGTGCTGTGTAATATCTCAATTGCAACCGAAATTCTTATGAAGACACTTAAACAAAGCATACTGCTTCTGCTATGCTATTATTTAAAGGGAAAAAAGTCACTGGTGATCTCCGAGGACTAGATTATGTTTCATGTATTATGCCTGTTGTTTAATTATTGTGTTTAATTAGGGTTTTTTTCCTTATTCTGTAGTCCCAAATATCTTCTGCTTAAAATCAATTTTAAATATTTTTATTAAAATAACTTTCTGAATCAATCTCAAAGGAATGAGATTGTGAAACATCACACTTAGTGTTGAAGAGGTGAGATTAGCAATTTTTTAAGAAAATGTCAGCTAAAAACTGCCCCTAGTTTTGTATTTATCTGATGTACAGAAATTTCTTGAGTCTTATATTTCTTCCAAAAAACTTGGAACCTCTCAGGTTTGCAGAAAAATGCTGAAAACTGATCTCCCAAAATGCTGAAAAATTTGAACAAAAAAGAACTTACAACTGACCTTTTATGAATTTCAAGGTTTTTTTCCTTTCTCTTTGATTTGATGAGTTAAACTCATAACTTATTGATGGTGAGTGTATGCTACCATCATCATGTTTAATGATCAGGAGAAAGGGAAAACATAACATTGAATTATGATCTGATGTGTTACAAGGGCCTTTAAGCATGTCTTATTCTGCATTTTGTTTGAATTTAATCAAATGAGGGGTGTTTTTTTGGTGGTGGTGGTGGGTTTTTTGAAGCATTGCATTCCAAGTAAATAAAGTTGAGGCATACTTTTAAATTTATCTTCAGAATAGTAAAGGAGCATGCCACTAATTCTTCATGATTTGCATGGAAATTATGCATTGATAGAGCATACATCTCCCATTAATAGAATCCACACTGACATTACTTTTAAAATAAGCTGCCTTTAACCCTGTCAAGCAGTCTTTCAACATGCTTTCTGAAAAGAAAACAGAGGTTCCTTGGTTTGATAGTTTGAGAAAGGTGCAAAAAGAGGGAAGAAGATGAGGAGAGGAGAGGAGAGGAGAGGAGAGGAGAGGAGAGGANGAAATAAAGGAACTAAAATTAATGGCAAAGTCTTCATGATTTAGAGAGATGTTGTTCACAGAATATTAATGTGTAAACTATTAAATGAGGATTTTTAAGTAATTAATGGTATTGTACATCAAACTGAGAAATTGCTTGAGTTCAGATTAAAAGCAATATAGGCTTGAACATGGAGCTAATAGATCATTTTGCACAACATTAAACCTCTTAAAACTTGCAAGAATATTTGATGCTATGGCACTTTTAAACAACTTCAGCCTAAACAATTTATTAATATTTAAGGATTATTATTTAATCTGTGTTTGTCACTAGCTAATTACTATAAATGTATTTTTGAGACGTTCATTTAGATTTAAAAAAAAAAAAATAAAATCTACAGAGTATCCCAAAACCTGTGGGTATTGATATGGGGGAAATGACTCCAAACATATGGCAACCATTTTCTTTTAAAAACCTGCAACTTATGTATTAAAATGTTTCTCATGAAGGGCAAATAAATCCTACCTGTGTGCATTGCTATTTATACTGCTGTATATTTATCATCTTTTATTATCCTTAAATCCCAGATATTGGGGTTAGGAATGACCTGTTGGGTCATCTGATCTATCTTCGTAGAGCAGTAGGATTGCACTTAAAATTTTTTTATAAGTTCCCCCACTATTTCTCTCTGTGGTATGCCTTGAGTGTTTTCAGTGATAATAGCTGTTTTGGCAGGTTATTCCATTATCTAATTGACCTCACTGTTACACAGTGCTTTTTTACTTTTTGGCTTCCATTTTCTTAATTTCAGGCCATTATTTCTTCTTTTACCTACAATGACAAATTAAACTAAAATTGCTCTTTTTTTCTTTTTTGGTAATTCCTGGAAGGTACTTACAGATATTTATTTTATCACCTCTTGCTGGTCTTCTCTGTAGGCTGTACAAGTTCAGTGCTCTTAACCTCTCTTCATAGGTCATGTTTTCTAAACCCTTCAGCACTTTCATTGCTTTTGACTCTACTATAATGATGTCATTTTTTACAGCACACAGACTAGAATTACACAGTGTTCCAAAAGCACCCTCATCAATTTTGTGTTATATTTACATAGAGAAAAAATATATTTGAAGTTATTGACACACATTAAGGCAAGATTTTAATCCTTTTTAGAAGTATTAGAAAGTGACTAAGATTTGCTGGAGGCCTACGTATGTTGTCACTTTATTTTTAACAGAATAGAATTAAAGCAATGTAGAAGAGGTGTCTTGGTTTCAACATTATTTCCCTATCTAACTCTTGTTGAAGGTGCTGCTTTATAAACTGAGTGGTTTGGTTGTAGACTTTTAAAAATCCCAACAAACAAACAGTAAGAAAAAGTTTTTTGTCATAATATAATTCCTTTGATACAGCTTGTCTTTTCTCATTCCTAACTAACACGTAAACCTCATTATTCATTATGGCATGCAAGACCTTTGCATAAAAGGAGACTACCCAACTTCACTGTAACAAATCTGACTTATTATTAAAACCTTCTATTTATAAAAATCAAACTGCCAGTAACAGTGTTTATTGCTATTCAGACTTGCTGATATCAGTCTGTATGTGGTGCTTTTTTATATACATGCTCTATTACACGGGAACATAGATGCACTTTTTTCTTTTTCTATGCTGTTTCTTCTTAAAACACCATTTTAGTGCTGGTCGATGTAAGAGACTGAAATGAAAGTACTAGATCCTGATGTTTAATTTGAATAGTTTTTTTTTCTTCAGTCTTCTTATACAGCACATCACTAAGCTCTATAAAATGAATCTTGTTTTATATTGAATGAGACTTCTTCTGCTAAGCTGCTTTCCAGCTGAGTGGTCCCCAGCATATATTGATTCATGGGGCTGTTCCTCCCAAGGTGCAAGACTTTGCACTTCTTGTTGAACTGATGAGGTTCCCGTTGGCTCATTTCTCCAGCCTGTTGAGGTCCCTCTGGATGGCAGCACGAACCTCTGGTATGTCAGCTGCTCCTCCCAGTTTTGTGTCATCAGCAAACTGGCTGAGGGCACACTCTGCCCCATCATCCGGATCATTAATGAAGATGTGAAACAGGACTGGATCCAGTATCCGGTATCCTGGGGTACATCACCTAGTTACTTGCCTCCAACTAGGTTTTGTGCCACTGATCGCCACCCTGTGTGCCCAGACATTCAGCCACTTTTCTAATAACCTCACCCTCATGTAGGACTACTGTGAACAGAGAGCTAAAATACAGTCTTGGATCTCTGTCTAGAACTTCTTGCTGAGAAAAATAAGTATGCTGACATCTTAATAGCAGGTGAGTGTTTTTACCATCGGAAAGCATTATGTTATTCAGTTGAAAATTCTCCTTTTATGTTAAGGCCATTCAGTTGGGTAATGAATAATTTTGGATTTCAAGTTAGTCCTTTCCATTTTGTTCCACTCACTGAGTGAGTCTTCTGTCTTTATTGTCAGTTTGCATCTTAATCCTTCCACATATGCTTAAGCATTCTTTTTCTATTAATAGTGCTTAGTCCTCTCTAAGGTGTTTAGTCCTCCCTAAGACCACAATCACGGACTGTTTTGATGGGATTTTTCATGGGTAATTGACCTGCCCAGACAAGGACTTCTCTTTTGCCCTGCCCTTTTGTGTGGTCATTCATACTAACGCAAGATGTCCACCCTTACCAGACCAACTTTTGTAGTACTTGTGTTTTCCATTCTATCTTCATAAAATGTGTCAGTCAGCTGTGAAAAAAATAAAATCTGTTGCTTGTCCTGCTTCCAGCAATTTAAATTTTCTGAGTACAATTAAAAAAAAAATATATATAATGAATATGGCCTTAAACCTAATTTGTAAGAGGAAAAGAATCTGCACTGAGCCTTAGTCACTTACTTCTTTAAAGCAAAAAATGCAAAGTGTATTAAGTTTGTGGTGTCATTTATAGTGTTCTGCACTCACTTCCATGGGAAAAAAAGTTTAAAACAACCAGTTGAAGCCGGTTACAAAATCATTGTAATAAAGTATTAGTGCAAACGCAAGTTAGAATAATCAATAGAAATATAAATTATTTTTAAACTGAAAACCTTAAGTCTTCTGTTTAAACAGAATACATTACCTCCAAATTTGCCTTTCTAAAAAAAATCTTTTTCATAAAAATATTTTTCTGTAACATATGCTGAAATTCCCAGTTTCTGTTGGAAAAAAAATAAGTTTAAAAATAACTGAAAGCAAAGTCCAGTAAGGATGACAGATGCAGAAATTCATAACATCAGTCCCATTTCTACTGAATTGATTATGTATTGTGAGAGACCCAGAAATAAAATACAACCCCTAACTCTGATCTGTACTTCTCAAAATCTAAATGTGAGAATAAGCCTTGAAATATCTACTTTCAATGTTGTTCTGATATCTCCTGTTGACTGCAGTCTGGATGGTGTTTTTGAACATTCTCTGAGATTTTATATGAACATAAAAATATCACATAGCCTTAGACAGCATGAAAAATCAACTGTTCATACCCATTCCATTCTTCAGTATAAAATTTCACAAGCAATTGTAAGTCTTGGTGATAGCAATGATTGTTTCCCTTAACAGTAACCCCTTCTGCTCTCTAGGAAAAATGGAATGAATTTCAGAATATCTTTGCAATGCTCACCATAACAAAAAAAAAACATGTCATCAAGGCTAAAAGCTTATATGTCCTATATGTAAAGAAAGACAGTTCTTGAGATACCTTTAAAAGTCCTGCACTGTAGGCTGTTTTTATATAGTGGAAGAAGAGACTGAAGCTGTGGCTGAAGTGCACGTACGTGTCTGTATCAGGAAGATCTACTTATAATACTTAGTAAAGACAGTACTTCTAATGCTATCTGACAGTGGTTTTATGTGTTCAATTACTCCTAACTACATCTTTGCAGTTAGCAGCATAAAGTTTATGTTACTAGGTATTGTGTGCTGAGAGTGAGGGAAAGGGATAAACAAACATTCTCTGCTTTAATTGGTAACTTCTGCTAAGCTTTCTGGAAGCCCGAGATGCAAAACTCAGGATGTATATGTGCTATGTTCCCCTTGTAATTATTACAATTGCAATTGCTAATCCAATAATTGAACAGGAAAATGATTGATTATGTGTCCAAGTGCAGATTTTCTTCCTCTGTAAGTCAGCTTGCCCGATTCTGGTAACTAATTGTATGGGCCACTGAATATAACTGGCTGCAAAATGCTAAAGTTTTGGGTTTTTTTTTTTTCCTCACAATTTGTATGAAGTGTAAATATCTGAGACAAAGGCCTGAGGGTGAGTGCCTAAGATATCAACAAGTGAAGAAGTTTTGAAATATTTGGAATAAGTTCTGTATGGTTATTTTCATGTGGCCAAGCTAAATGCAATAAGTAACCTCTGCATGAATGTTATTCTCATTTGTTAGTTTTTTAGCCAGTTGGCAATGTATAGATTAACCAAAACAGGTGCAACACAATACAGCGTCAGGCATATATATACACATTTAAAAGATTTGATGATGTGATCATTTTGGAGCAGTGTAACAGATGTGGCCATCATGTGAATCTGAGAGGGTAAAATTTCAGCTATTTCTCCAAGGGGAATATTATTTTACTTTAAAGTAAAGATTTTTTCTTCCAGCTGAACAGGGACTCTGTCACGGAACTGAGATTTATGTATTTCTCTTCCATTTTTTTCTGCAGTGCAGACTTAATTAAAAAATAATCAAAAAGATTTTTTTAAAAAGCAATTGAACTTGTGCAATCAAAGGGGTTCATTTTTGGAAATTCTTTTTCATTTTCTTTCTTTTTCTCTCTGTCCACTCCCCCTTCTCTTTCTCTCTTCTTTCTTTGAATTTTGACCCTGAAACAACATTAAAACTTATATAAACATATCTTCCTTTCTGTCTTCTGGCATTTATAGAAAATCCCAAAGAGGATTTTCACTCATTTCCGTTAAGTATGCACTATAATTCTTTGTCTGAGAACAATATAATGTTTAGAAGCCAGATTCCCTGATGTATACATTTTTGATTCCTTATCAGCTCTTTTCTTTCTATCAGCTCATAGGGCTGTAAGAGACCTCCAGGGTCATCAAATTCAGTATTGTGTTATCACAGGCAACAACATTATACTAACCCTTTTATGAGTCACTGAGCTGGATCTTAAAATTAACTAGATGGGACCTGGGGAGCTTCTTTTTATTCCTCCTCCCCCCGCCCAGTTAAGATACAGCAGTAGAACTGTTGCATCTTGACAATGATCTGCTAAATGTTACAGATTTGTGATTTTGACCTAAAATTCTAGTCTAGCCAACAAAAAAGGCACCAGAACATCTCTGTGTAACTACATTGCAGTTTTACATGGTTAAAGAAAGTGCAAAATAAAACCTCCGTGTGAATAATATAGCAAGTAGCTCAGGACTGATGGTACTGCAACTGTGGCAATATAAGGCTTAAATTTACTAGAAAAAAAAAATGTTACTGTTGCCTCCCCCTTTTTTAAAATGAGTTGATTGATTGCATATGCCAGATGCTGGAGCTTTCAGTGGATTTTGCACAGGTATAGTAAGAGTGGAAAGATTTTTGCCCATTATACATCTGAAAAACAATCAAACAGAATCTGGCATCTATTTTATTAAATATTAATGGTATTCTGGAAGTTGGGAATTCATTTTATTGGCTCATGTTGAGTAGCATTTAATGCACAAAATACCCCCAAAGACAACAGGAGTTTCTGTGGTATCAGAAACTACGTAATAGAAACAGAAGTGGCAAATCATGTACATTGACAAAAGCACACAGGGGAACATCAGTATCTGCTCCATTTGTGGCATCTTTTCCTACCTTTCTACCATAAAATATGGCTTCCTTGCCAACGGCTGCTCTCTCTATGAGTTGTCTCATATAGATCAAACGACAGTAGTTGTAAAGTGATTCTCCTGTGTACTAGTGGTGTTTTTATCCCATATTTTCTCTTTCTTGCCTAGAGAAATCCACAACCTCAAATGAGGTGTCAAGACCTTTTAAAAAAATACATAAAAATAAGAACAGAAGTGAAAATCACAGTATTCTAGGTGAGGAGCTACCACAGATATGTCTGGTAGGAGCATGTGTCAGCCAAAACATGGAGCTGGATTTGTATAGGCTTGTGTATTCCTCAAAGTAGATTTTTAAAAAAAGTTTCAGACAAAAGCCAGTTTTTAGTAGAATATAAACAAGACAACTCAACTTTTTAAGACTAGAAAATTCACTCACTGGGTCAGAGAGAATAAAAATATAAACAGCTCGTGAGAGAAAATCTATCCTTTCTCCTGAAACAGTTATAGGAAGGTTTCAGTATGCTCAGCAGCTTTCAAGGTTACAATAAGCCTTATGCTGCTCCTTTTAGTTCCTACATAGATTCTGTCTCCTTTGAGACCTAGCTGCCTATTCACTGCTCTTCAGTGTCTCGCTATGACAATCTCTTCTGTGTCTGCTTCATGCGGTCCTGTCTTTCAAGTCTATGTCCCAATGAAAGGGCCACTTTCTTCTCCTAGTAGAGCTCTATATCTGACCCATTCCTTGTAGAAGATTGTCTTTATAACAGAAATATATACAAACTGCTTGTAAGAAAACATGGATCCTGTCCATATTTGTAGCTAATAAGAAAGGATGAGAAGGCGAGTAAGCTTAGAGAACTTTGCCTTCTCATGACATAGGTGGTTAGCTTTTTGGCCTGCAACTCTGTGTGTGTTATCTGCTTTAGCAGTTAGACAAGTAAGCAAGCATTAGAAGTTCTGTTAGACTCATACAGAAATGAAAGACAATGCCCCTGTCTCCTTTGATGCAGTAATACAGCTGTAAGAGTGGTCTCCCAAGTAGGCAGAGCTGCGTCACATTTTCTTTCTGAGAGAATTTTAGACTTCTTTTTCCTCCAAAGTGAATGCACTGTCAGAGTGCAAAGTTGTTGGTAGATCAGTGCTATCACTTAAAATTATTATCTTTTCTAGGATATGAATAAATATTCTTTAGGTCAAAGAATACTTGGGAAGGATGACAGTTCATGGTTTAATTCTTGCCAAATGCACAAGTTGGAGGAGTCATCGGTATCCCTGGTAATGCAGTTATAAAGCACTGCAATTGTCACTGACCCTCCATAGGAAAATGTACACGTGGCTGTTAAGTACAAGAGGAATGCCCAGTTTGTGTGCAGCAATCAACCTACACAGTTCTGGTCATGCCTTGAAACAGATTCCTGGAAGCTGTTTGGTAGGTGGTAGTATTTCCTATTGGTTTGGTAGGTGGTTGAAAAATTCTGTTTCTTTAACAGAAGGATCTACAAAGACGGCTTGGTGACACGTAGGTTTCTGTGTCTTTTACGGATCTTGCCTAGATATGGTTACCTGAATTATTACAACTTTTCATAACTAGTGAGCTAGCAAGTGCTGGGACTTTTTCAAGAATGCTTTCCTGGAATTGCAAAAACAGTTCATCCCCTTTAAGGGTAAGGGAAGTAGGTGGAGCAAAAGACCCCCTTGGCTTAACTGTGAGCTTCTGAGTCTGCTCAAAACCAAACAAGAAGTGTACCAGGGATGGAAAAGCGGATGAATACCCATTGAGAACTACAAGGGCATTGCCAGGGCATGCAGAGATGCAGTTAGAAACCCAAAAGCTCAGCTTGAATTGAAATTGGCCAGAGATGTCAAAAACTACAAGAAAGGGTTCTTCAGGTACATAAAAAACAAGCAGAAACAGAAGAAAAATACTGGCCCGCTGTTAAACAGAAGTGAATTAGTCACCAACAAAGCTGAAAAGGCAGAGGTTCTCAACATTTTCTTCACCTTGATCTTTACCAGCACTGTTGAGCCCCAGGCCTGGGGAACAAAATCCGGATTGATGCAAACACAGACCCACCACCAGTCAAGGAAGAGTTGGTATGCGAAGTATTACAAGGAGCCTGACGCCTACAAATCAATGGGCCCTGACATTATCCACCAAAGGGTGTTTAGAGAGCTGGCTGACATCATTGTGAGGCCGCTGTTCATAATCTTTGAGAAGTCGTGGAGATCAGGGGACATCCAAGAGGACTGGAATAATGCTAATGTCACCTCTATCTACAAGAAGGTCTTAAAGGAGGATCCAGGAAATTATAGGCCCATCAGTCTTACTTCACTCCCTGGGAAAGTTATGGAACAAATCCTCCTAGGGGCTATCACTAGTCAAATGAAGCACATGACTGGGAAAAGCCAACACAGATTCACCATGGGAAAATCATGTGTGACAAACCTGATTGCCTTCTGTGACAAAGTAACCTGCTTGGTTGATGAGGGGCAAGCCACGGACATTGTCTACCTGGATTTCTCCAAGTCTTTCAATACAGTTTCCCACAACCTTGTCCTAGAGAAACTGATGCATTACAATCTAGACAAGTGGTCTGTGCTGTGGGTGGGGAGCTGGCTGACAGGTTGCACCCAGAGGATGGTGGTAAATAGCTCCTTTTCAAACTGGCAACTTGTCACAAGTGGGGTCCCCCAGGGACCAATACTGGGCCAATGCTTATATCTTCATAAGTGATCTGGATGATGGGATCAAGTGTACCCTGATGAAGTTTGCTGATGACGCCAAACTGAGTAGAGAAGTGGATATCCTGGAAGGGAGAGCCCATCTATAATAACAAATGTTGTAACTCCAGAACTAGTGCATGAATATTATGCTTCTGGCTCCAGATATGGCTATGGAAAGAAAAGTAACTTTGCCCTATGAAAAAATGTCTGTTGTCATATAAAAAAAAAACAAAACCAAACCAACCCAAATGCTATAGTAGTTAAGAAGGGTTAAACCGAGCTGCATGCGTAGTGATGTTCAGGTCAGAGATATTCCTTAATTAAAGGAAGGAAACCACTGTTAATCCTGTGCGAGAAAATGTTGTAGCATAAAACTTTGATAAAATAGTGTATAAGGGTGCTACTGGTATTAGTGCTGCTTCTGATTGGCATTGTTAGTGCTCTTTTTGTCTTAATCTATATATTATTGCCGCTCTATGAAAAGGCCAAATGGGAAAAATTGTACTTCTTATGAATTTTATCTCATGAACCAACCAGCTGTATGCAATGTAAGTGCATATATATATTTCATGAAATTTAGATGAAAGTACGTAACCATCTATATTTCTGCAAAAGGTAAAGCTGGAAGCATTATGAACAACTCTTACACAATACAGCTCTCCTTCTATTAGAGTCCACGCCACTAATAGAATGTCACCTCAGAATCAGTATCTAGCATGAATATAGCATGAATCCTATTCCTATGTGAGTTTTAGATTAAAATGTAAGAAGTGAATGCTTTCTTGGCCAAGACACTTTTCTTTGTTATGTCACCTGGAATATGCTGACAAAGCATATGCAAAGGAAAAAGCTCTTCATGATCTTAGACCAACCTGCACAAAACCCAATGAAAGTAATCCTTAGAAGCAGGCATATCTTGTAAAAAATAACCAATGATAATGAAGTAGTTTTTGAAACTGGCAGTATCCTGTTCACTAGCTTCTTTCTAGTATTATCTTCACTGTTGTTTTTCCTTCATCACCTCTTGCTGCCAATAGTCTGTGATAAAAATATTTAATCTTTTTTGGCAATCAATGTTGCTGTTGACCGTTATATTTAAGTTGCTATATTGTTTTTACACTGTGCCATAAAAAAAAAAAAAAAAAGAAAGAAAGAAAATAAAGGATGTGTCTCCTGGCAGTGAATAAACATAATCTAGTTCAGAAGATATTTATAAAGGGAAAGGAGAATTCTAGTTCCAGACAGTAACTGTCCATACAATCTGTGATTTGTGAGCTACAGATGAGTAATCTGTCTGTGTTCCACACCTGGTATGTGCTTTAAAAGAGGGTAAGCTTAGTAACAGGGAATGCCTTTCATCCAAGAAGATACTCCTGGAGAAACTGACTGCTCATGGCTTGGATGGGTGTACTCTTCTGTGGGTAAAAAATTGGCTGGATGGCCGGGCCCAAAGAGTTGTGGTGAATGGAGTTAAATCCAGTTGGTGGTCGGTCACAAGTGGTGTTCCCCAGGGCTCAGTGTTGGGGCTGATTCTCTCTAATATCTTTATCAATGACCTGGACGAGGGGATCAAGTGCATCCTCAGTAAGTTTGCAGACAATGCCAAATTGGGTAGGAGTGCTGATCTGCTTGAGGGTAGGATGGCTCTACAGATTAATCTGGACAGTCTGGATCAATGGGCTGAGGCCAATGGTATGAGGTTCAACAAGGCCAAGTGCCGGGTCCGGCACTTGGGTCACAACAACCCCATACAGTGGTACAGGCTTGGGGAAGAGTGGCTGGAAAGCTGCCCGGCAGAGAAGCACCTGGGAGTGCTGGCTGGCAGCTGGCTGAATAGGAGCCAGCAGTGTACACAGGTGGCCAAGAAGGCCAACAGTATTCTGACTTGTATTAGAAATAGCGTAGCCAGCAGGACTATGGTAGTGTTTGTCCCCAGGTACTCGGCACTGGTGAGTCTGCACCTAGAATAGTATGTTGAGTTTTGGGTCCCTCACTACAAGAGAGACATAGAGGTCCTGGAGCTTGTCCAGAGAAGCGCAACAAAGCTGGTGAAGGGTCTAGAGCACAAGTCCTGTGAGGAGCAGCTGAGGGAACTGGTGTTGTTTAGTCTGGAGTAAAGGAGGCTGAGGGGAGGCATCGCTCTCTACAACTACCTGAAAGGAGGTTGTAGCAATCTGGAGGTCAGTCTCTTCTCCCAAGTAACAAGTGATAGGACAAGAGGAAATGTCCTCAAGTTTCACCAGGGGAGCTTTAGTTTGGATATTAGGACAAATTTCTTCACTGGAAGGGTTGTTAAACATTGGAACAGGCTGCCCAGGGAAGTGGTTGAATCAGCATCTGTGGAGGTATTTAAAAGATGTGTATATGTGGTGCTGAGAGACATGGTTTAGTGGTTTAGTGATGGACATAGCAGTGCTACGTTAAAGGTTGGACTTGATGATCTTAAAGGTCTTTTCTAACCTAAACGATTCTATGCTTCTATAACATAAAAAAGGGAAAAGAAAAGGTTCTTAAAAGGTTTCAGTGTTTTTAAACATACAAAGCATGCAGTTAATAATGGCTGCTGCTTTTACCTGTTTCCTTTTTCTGATTTTTGCTTCAATCAGTTATTCCTAGAATCAGTAACAAGAGTTTTCTGCTCAAGTTTTTCTTAGATACACATACATTTTAGGATTGAATGTTACTGTGTTTTGCTTTGTTTTCACTGAAAGGAAAAGAGCAGGAGAATATGGGGCTTGTGTGCTATAGTCTTGAACTATTGTCTAGAGTTGTTCAAGGGTAGATTCTAGTTTAAGGCTTCTCAAAAGATTAGGGAGGGTCAAGAAGGTGTATGTGTTCTCAATTCAGTGGCAAGACAAGGAAATTGAACAATAGATAAATTACTAGGTTTCCATCAACTCAAAATCAAAATTTTTCCATAGCTTTCACTGAAGTAAATGACTTGGTTTGAACCAAGTCATACTTAATTTACTTTAAAATCAAATCGGCTCCATTTTTCGGTGATTTTAAGTCAAAGAAAATGTAGAATGAAAACCTGTGTTGTAAAGGAAGAATTACTTGTCAATCAAAAGCTAAAAGAAGGTAGCTTTCCTTCCCCTTCAAGTCCTCCAAACCAATGTTTGGGCCAATCATTTACACCACAGGAGACAGTTAAAAATCTAACCTCTTCGTAATTTGGAGGAGGGATTTGAACCAAAACTTCCCTGCCACTGAAAAGAGAGTGCCTTATCCAGAGAGTCCCTTATACAACAAGTGTTGTTTTGTCCACCCACCACTGTTTTCTTTCACAAATAAGCTGTCCATCTGTGGCGAGTTGTCTGATGACAGCACTGTCTGTGCTTTGCCAAGTAGAAACCAAATGTTACAGACATTATGGCCAATTATCTTTACTTCCTCTAGGAATATGTCACAGTCTTATTAATCCTTTCTAAGTTACGCTTCTAGATAAATGAGCCAAGGACATCAAGTAAAAATTATCCATGTTTATTATCTGTTAAAAAAAAATATTTCTAAGTTGGTCCTGTGCCCAGGAAACCCAGCCCCCCTGGAGTGGGACTCGAGATGTTCCCAGGACCCAACAGGATGCATCAGTGCATCCTGTATTCTCAGCACACACCCCTCTCTTATCTGGGGACAGAGTGGACCTGTGCTCCATGAGGCCTCTGAAGGTCCAATACCCTGCTTCTCCATGCACACAGGTGCAAATTAATTGCCAAACTGGAACATCCCAGATATAGTCCTACTGGAAATGATATGGCTAGTTGTTTCTGACTGTGTAGTACCTTGAAAATTTTACACTGGTTTCTCACAAACAAGAAGCGTCTCTTTCAGAAGCTGTGACTCTACACTCACTGCTTCATGTAAAACCCTGTTCACTCTTTCCTTCTCAACTAACATCCGCTGTGGAGTCTTTAAGGATGCAGCTACTTTTGAGAGTATTTTTCAGGCTGTTTTCTGCTATTTTTCATTCTTAGGGTTCCAACTTCGGTATTACATCTTTTTTCTTGATCCCTGTAGTTTTTCAAATAAAGATGACATATAGTTAGGCATAGTTCAGACAGGTCTGTTTATTTTTTGGTTTGATTATACATTTCATTCTGCAAAGGCTTAATCGTGAGGAATGAAGGCTAAGCTGGGGTATTTCTCAAGCTCTGTGCCAGCCCCTCAAGGAGCAGACTTTGCCAATCTTTAGAAAGTCTTCAGAACTGTATATTTTAATGGTTTAGAAAATTTGCAAGAGTTTGTTGAAAAGCTTTTGGTTCATTCATACATGTCTGCTAGTTATTGAAATATAAGTTTGAGGAAATGTGGGGTTTTCTTTTTATCTGCTCTTTTGGCTCCAAGTCCTCAGAATTATCAAAATTAACAGGAATGATAAAAAAAAAATATTGCTTAGAACATCTTAACGAAAGGAGAATATAAAAAAAAAGAAACATGAGGTAAATATAAAATGTATCAAACAATTCATCACAGCAGCTTGTATTTATTCTGCGTTAGACAGATAGCGCACAGAGAATGGTGTTTGACTTAACTAGTATTATCAATATTTTAGTGAATTTTATGTTCTTAAATGGACCTTACTGCAATTTTGAAATGTTTCAATAAACCCCACAAAAGGAAAAATAGCTATATTTATGCATAATGATCAAACTCCTCCAACCAATTTCCCCTCAATATGGTAAATAGTCACTTGTTAGCTTACCTAGTTATAGACATGTAGCAAGCTGCAAGGGTAGCATTTTATCTAGCTAAAAATAATTAAATGGAATGGTTAAAAAGCAAACAAACCCAACAAAACTATTACTATGACATATGCAAAATTGTGCAAGTATTACAAATTACTGAAAAATGCATTAATTGTATTGAATGCTGAATGTAAAACAAGTGTGGTGCTATTGATCATTTGCAATTTGATTTGAGATCTGTTGACTCATAGCTTATTAGCATGCTATGTATGAAAAGAACTAGCTGGGTACATTTGTTTATTTGTCAGAGAGGCTTACACATGCACAGAGTAAAATGGATAGGCTGCAAGAGCACCTGGTTATTTGCTAAACAGAATAATTAAGAACCCATAGGCTCCCAAATGAATGCAAGGATTATCTTTAGGACTGTCTTTCTTAAGAAACAAAATGTAGGTGGGTTTTCTTTTTTTTGCATTTTAATAACATAGGAGGTGTAATCTACATTAAAAGCTGATGTTTTAGAAGGAAATATTATTAGGTTTTGTGAAGTAAAACGTCATCACAATAGGATGGGACAGGATTAATTTAATAAGTTAATTTCCTGTTTCTGATATTTGCGATTTTATATTTTTATAATCTTGATTATGTATTCTTAACAGCTGGATTTTCACATGCACTGTGTCACATTTAAATACATACCTCATGTTTTTTTGTCAAAGTATATTTATTCCTCTCCTCAGTCATCACTGTCTACATCTGAACAGTGGACTTTCAGCTTTATAACATAAATCTCTTCCATTAGAGCTATACTGTTATAATTATCACAGATGGCAACAGAAATAAGTGGTTATCTCGGTGGACCAGGTGTTCGAGAAAGATACATAGCACAATACACCAGTGGATTACATATTTATGAGTAAACACATTTCACAGAGAACATAGATGACTACTTAAATAACGAAGTCCCTTTCTTAAAGGCACCGTGTCTAACTGATTAAGAGGTGAATTGTGGATCCACCATGTTACTGATTACAGCAGCCTCTCTTTTAAGGGGAAGAAGTTCTAGCTTATAAAGGCAGTGAAATGTACGATGAAAAAAAATTACCTGGGAAAAGTTATCCTTACCTTTGGTCCTTTAATGTTGCAAGCTTAACATTCATTGTTGGCTTTCATTGATTGAGAAGTTTGTTCCCTTACTCCTCCACTCTGTCTGCCTGCACCAAGGCACATGTATAAAGGATTCAGATATGTTTGTAGTGACATAGCTATTTCAGCAGGAGTTCTGTCTCTTTCTCTTGAAAAGAGGTTCAGTCAGAAAACTAGACTAGACATGTTCTTATATGCATATGAAATACTTTTAATACTTCCCTTCTATCATTCCTCAACTCTTGCCAGACAGAAAGTGATAAATGTGGTTTCAGAGAACAAATTCCACGAAAGGTATTTCCCCAGCAACATGACAACATTAACAAAACTCAGATGCCTGCTTCTTATTATTTCTGGGCTAGAGAGTGATAAGCATGCTACGTAATACATTTTTTTAATCTAAAAATTAATTTCATAAGAGACGAAATGCCACACGGAAATGAGCACACAAAAAAAGTTTTGTTTGGTCATTAATACCCAAATTACAGCTGAAAATATCTCCCACAAGTAGCTCAATATGGAAGTGTAGTATCATTTGGTAAGTTTTTGTCCCTATCTCACCTAATATGATTCCTCTGGAAGAAAATAACAACTCTTTTTTTCCCTAAGTATAGGAAATTACAAGAACTTTGGTGAAGAAACAAGGTGTAAAACATTGTTGATTTGGTCCGGGTCTCCCTAAAATCATGAGTCGAAGAAGATAAATATTTCATATAGCTAGAACCTAGAAAATGATCACCCACTTTGTTTGTTGAGATGTTAAAGTAGGTTATGTTATTGTGTAACAGTTACCTTTAAATAATGTGTAACACTATGCTGGTGTATTTAGACATTATGTATTCAAGTCTTAATAATAACTGAACGGGAGTTCATTGTCAAGTGTTGCCAATAATGACTGCATCACCTTTTCATAATTTCCCATCCCTGCATGTTGCCTGATGACTACCAACACTTGGGGTGGTTTATGGTTTCTGCTTCTCAGCAAAATGACGCAGTGGAACGCCTTAGGGGATGTGGAAGCGTAATGCAAGGCTAGAGCCTTGTGTGTGTGTGCTTCTTTTGTTTTCTTCCCCTCACACAAATGCAAAGAGAGCATATAGATCTATCACTAGTGTCTCCTCACGGGCCTTTTGATTGCAGCAAAGACATTCTTGTGCTGCTCTACAGTGGTTAGGCAACAGTGCATGTCAAGATTCGGACTCCCATATTTTCATCATACTCACGATAGTTTTATTGTAGTTTAGTAAGGATTTACATGTGACACAGTCAGATTTCTAAGTTATTGCAAACCATATGATACCTACCTGTTTTTAATGTGAAATGAGCAGGTCTAGTCTCACAGGAAAACTAGAAAACATTATTCCTATATTATTCCTATTCTATTATTCCCTGAAGCATCCTCCTTGTTTCTTTGCTGAGACTGTCTGAATATACTTTTGTCGATTTTCTACTGGGACTACTGCTATATTTTTCTTTATTAATTATTTTCTTTCTCTCAGCATAAGACTTCCAGATATTCTGCTTTCATTCTGTTTTTCTCAACTTTGCCACAGATTACAGGATTAACACTTCAATCTATTGCAGAAACTTTAAACTCGTTAAATACTCCTGACAGGGTATACATTTGAGAATAAGCAACTCTGACAATCCAAAACTTAAATCACTTCAAGTCAGGACATAAACTAGCATAAGTGATCATAGAGTTAATGAAGATGATGCAGATGTACTGTTTTATAACACCTCAGAATCTTGTTTCCTGCCTTTTAAGTTTCATCCTTTTTACTTGTGGAGCAGTTATTTCCCTGCAGCCCACGGAGAGGACCATGTTGGAGCAGATATCAACACTGCAGCCTGTGGAGGACCCTACACCTGAGCAGGTAGATATACTCTGAAAGGAGCTGCAGCCTGTGGAAAGGACTCATGCTGGAGCAGGGGAAAAGTGTGAGGATGAAGTAGCAGCAGAGATGAATATTTATGGACTGACCACAATCCCCCATTCCCCATCACCCTGTCCTACTGCAGGGATGAGCAAGGAGGTAGAAGAGCTGGGACTGAAAAAGTGAAGTTGAGCCTGGGAAGAAGGCGGGAGCAGGGCATGGAGAGAAAGAGTTTTAGTTTTTGTCTTTGTTTCTTGCCATCCAACTCAAATTGGGAGTATATTAGATTAATTTTACCCAAGTCGAGTCTATTTTGCCTGTCATGATAATTGGTAAGTGATCTCCCTGTCTATATCTTGAACCATAAGCTTTTCCACCTTATTTTCTCCCCTCTTTTTCTCTTCTCCTATTGAGGATGAGGGGTGGAGAGCAGCTGGGTGGGCATCTGTCACCTAGCCAGGGTGAACACACTGCAGTTCCTATATGCTGTGTCTTCTGTATCCCAGTATGTTATTTCCATTATTTGTGATGGAAATCAAGAAAATCTTTTGTTCATGGAACCCTTGAAAATTAGCAAAATGCAATACATTAACCTCGTCATAACTCAATGTATCAACTGTTACTATTGCTTATGTGTAACTAGAGAGAGTAATATTTATCTAAGTGAAACCTTAAAGGAAAAAATAGGTAGACGGTAGAGTTCAAATGCTTATTGTCCATCTAGGAAGAGAGTAGACATAGTTCAATTATTTTAAAAAAAAAAAGAAAAAGAAAGAAAAAAGTTTGCAATGACAATGCTAGAATAACTAGTCTGCCGTTAAAAGCAGTGTTTAGTAAGCAGGGAAAAAAATCCCCAAACAACAAAAATACAAAGCCCCAAGAAAATATGTAAGGTCAACAAAAGACTCTCTAGTCCAATTAAGTTGAGATATCTCAAGATGTTGTCAGGCATCCAGGAGTCAATTACTGACAGATTTGCTTATATACTGCAAGGAAACTGTTAATTTAGGGGCAGGAAAATGTGTCTTTTTGTTATCTGCACTTCAAGGATAGCTGCTCTCATGATACCGATGAATATTTGTGTGCCAATTAATAAATACAAAAGAACAGTTAACAACAACAACAAAACCAAAAAATGAGCCAAGCAAAATAAAACAGGTATCAAGTCATAAGGGCCAAAAACCTGTAAAACGTGATATCGTGTGCTTAGGTAGTATGTGATGCTTTACCTCCAGCATGATGAAAGCAACCATGAAATATATAGAAAATGAAAAGCACAAAGACAGTCCAGTAGGAGTTAAAAATGCATGGTATTGGTCTATTCTTTCTTTGTATTTTTATCATTATAGTTATAAAATCTTGTATGTAAACTATCTGGAGACTCCTTTAATCATGTCTTCCAATAGATCATTGCTAACGTGATGCTTACATTCATTTACCTTTGGTTCCTCCACTCCATTGCCAGTAAAATCAATTTTGGAATTTGCTATTATTCTAATTTCCAATTAAAAGACAATTTTTTTCCTCTTCAAAGGAATCCTTGGCCAACATTTCTGCTACTAAACTTTCTTTTTTTTTCAAAGAAACAGATAAAATGACCATTACTCAAGTTAAAATGATGGAATACCTTCTCAACAATCTGAAACAAAACTTTGATGAATGCCAACTGAGCAAGAAAGATGCATTTGTGGCTGGGTTTAAAATAAGTACAGTCGAAAGGCATAGGGCCAAATACGTCCCTGAGGGCTTCTTTATAATGAGATAAAGAATCAGAACAATGATTACAGTAATTCAGATCAAAATACTTTCCAGGATTCCAGGAAGTTTACATAAACTGCATTAGCAGTAGCAATTAAAATTCAAAATGCTACTATCCACTATTCAGTCCCATCATAATTGGCCTCACCCAAAACTCTTACAAAAATCAAATAGGTACTCTGCAAGTGCTTAGTGACTATCCTGTTCTCATTCAGATTTAACAGGCACTGAAACAATAGCATTCTGTCTTCCTGTCTTTGCAGCATAAATAAATACAATATTTTGGAGTCTGAAAGTCCCAAAATGTCCCCCAGCAAAAGTCTATCAATATCTGTTATCTTATCAGTATGTGTTCCTGATATGGATGGCATGCCATGGTTCACTTTCATTTTTTTTCTCTTCATCTCTCTATATCCTAAGTTAGCCAGTTCCACTTCAGTACCTCAAGACAATATAACATAAGTTGTCAGGTTTTGGTGTATCTTGAATCATTGGTATTGGTCTGCAGACGACTTGTTTTTGGAGCTGGATATGCCTGAAGGTAGCCAGTTACAATTTCAGGCAACAGTCTGCTACTGAAAGAGGACAATAAGCAGCATATTATGTTATCACACTTTGGAATTTTTACCACAAGGGAAAACAATCATGAAGCTGCAATTACACGCAAGTCTCAGCAAATTTCTGTTGTCTTGGAGGGTGTATTTCCTGCTTCTTCAAAATAACTTCTGGATGCTGCAGAAAAAAAACAAACAACAAACAAAACAAAACTGTTCCTGAATAAGAAAATTGCTGAGATATATTGAAATACACCAAATTAAATGTGTGCAAAAGATCAGTTACTTACAATTTACTTTTTGCAACAAAGTGATATAGTCATTCAATAATAAAAAACCTATTCCTGTAATACAAGGCATAGTATTATATAATCAACCCTCAGTGAAAAGCTTAGGTTTTCATTTTTTTTCTTTAAAAAAGTAACTCTTTTTTCAAACTATTCTGAATGGCAACAGCTTTGGGTATACCAAATGGTTCCCGTTTTTTAAGACAATTTCTTCCAAAAGACAAATTCCATTAATACTGAAGAAAAAATGAAGGAAATAACTTTCAGAGAAATAAGGGTCTGTCACAGTCCTTCTTCTTTCTATTTTAAACTCTTTCTCCACATATGTTAAAACCCAAAACACAGCATCCTATTGCTGTTATGCATTAAGTCTTGCTATAGATTCTTCTCCCCAGCCCAGATGAAATTACAGAAACCAAGTGAGGCTTCATCTTTGCTTAAATTCTGTAGCCCAAAAAGGAACAAAAACATCCACCCAACAAAAATAACTAGAAAAATCCACATATAGTACAGGCTTGCTTGGCTTGCTTAATCTGTTAGTCTCAGTGCTGTTATGACTAAAGTTTTTCTGACAATTTTTTTTCCATTAGGCCAATGGCTTGGCTTCAGGTTGCTGAAAGTAAATTTTAAGCAACTGTCTCTGGGAACATACAGGAAAAAGTGGAAGGAATAAAGGAAAAAAATAACGCTGCGCTTTCCCGGATTTAAAAAGCCTTTATCTTCCCTAATAGCCATCTGGGGGTTAACCACTCCTTTCCTGGTCACCTCGAAGCCGTAAATTGACAGCACTACTAGCTTATGACATTTTCTTAAGTTATCAGTGGACAGATAAAGAAAGAATCTGCTCTCATCTTTGTTCATCTTGTGTCACTACAAATCTCACTGTACTGGCTTTGTTCAAGGACCAAGACTCATAAATATATTTCTCCAACTCACTTTCTTCATACCCATCTTCTCCTCCAGTATGTTTTATTCAGGTTATGAGTTAGTAATATCAGACCTCACTGGTTAGGAATTGTAGGCAAAATGCTTTGTTATCCCATCTTTCATTTCCTATTGAATAAACAAGGATATGTTACATGTTGCAAGAGAGATATATTCTGTATGTCTGTGTACCCTTCAGCTTTAGGAATTCTGAATAAAACCCAAAGGCTAGCTGCAAAATAAGACCTATTTCTTATTGGTCATTGGTCATTACTCTGGATGTAAAATTACCACAGAACAAAAAGAATAATGCTCACTACCAAAAAAAAGCCCTGACTAATATCATACTTATCTCGCTATAAGAACTACTGAATATTAATATAGATATAGATATAAATACAAACATAAATATAAATGCGTGGGGGGGGTTGTCAGTATGTTTTCTGTATCTTGCCTTCTTTTACTTTTTGCTACTATTTCTCTCTTTCAAGATACTCTCCTCCTCTCACCTCCGCACCAACTGAGGTAGAATTCTTTTTTCTATGTAGGCTTTCTTGGTTTGACTGCTCTGATCTTTACACCTGTCTAGGATTGTTGCCTTTCCTCCCAGGGCCATTGCAGAGCATGCTCAGACAGCAGTTTCTGTCTGACAGCAGTTTCTGTCTACGAGACTTTTCCCATAATCTCCAGTCTCTAACGGCAACTAGTACCTTCTCAAGCATCAGATGAAGAAATGATTGTAAATGGGGGAACAGTATTTTACTCCTCCCTGGGGCGTGATTGCTATGATTAGCTAGGTCTGCTCAAATGTTCAAGTGCATGATTCATCTGTTGCCTGAAAAAAAAATGAAAGAAAAAAAAAACCACAGAAAGCGGTTCAACCCTGGCTGCCCCTTGGCAAAGCAGCAAAAATTGTGAACAGCTTTGTAAATGTCAACCTGAGGTGCGGAGGTGCCTCATTCTCTATTCACATACCAATACATGAGGCTTGAAATTAGGTGTAGAAGAGAATTTTTACAACCAAGTGTGTGTATGGGGTGTGTGTCTGTGCGTGTGGCATGTGTGCACCTCATCTCTGTCTGGGATGATTTCTAAAGTAGTAAAATAGACTAGCTAGGTGTTCTGTAGGCATTGACCAACAAGATATAGCTACAGCCAACATTATGTTTGAAAGGCCGAACAATCCATATAACAACTGGTTTATCTGTTAATATAGTATTATATCGTTTTTCTTTAGTATTGGAAACAGCAAGGTAATATCTCTAAGCATGGACTTCTACTAATGCATATTTTGTTCTAAATACATAAATTATATTACTTTATACAATATATGAAGGAGCAGCAGGCTCAACATGAGTCAGCAGTGTGCCCTGGCAGCCAAGAGGGCAAACTGCGTGCTGGGGTGCATCAAACACAGTGTAACCAGCCAGTCAAAAGGGGATTATCCCACTGTATTTAGCACTGGTGCGGCCTCATCTTGAGTACTGTGTGCAGTTCTGGGCCCCACAGTTTAAGAAAGATAAGGTACTTGAATGCAACCAAAAGGCCAAATCATAAATGCCCTTATCTTATTGTCCCAATGCACTTTATTAAGCACATAAAAAAGTGAAACTGAAAATGTTATTGTTGGCAGAAAAGCTGACATGAGTCCATTATGTTGTGATTATCTAGGTTCCAAAATATAGAGAACATTTTTCAGAGAGTTTCAAGCATGTTGTTCATTTCAAGCAGCATGGAATTGCTTTTCTTTTTATCACATTAAATTCTGACAGCATCGCATCTTAATATCAACCTCTTACCCCTGAGATTAAACTTTTTCTTCTGAATGACTCTCAGTTACTCATTTGGTCAAGGTTAGAATCCAACTTGGCTCCTTTGGCACAAATGAAGAATAAATTAAGGCAGAAAGCTGAAAAGTGCTGCTCTTTCTAAAAGAACCTTTGATGAGGAAAAAATCATAATTTTATTTTAAGTGAGTTCAATCATGGTTAAATAACGCTGGACCACCAGAATTTTTGTTTAATTGAATAGAGACATAGAATGTAGCAGAGGTAATTTGTCAGGCTAAGGAAATTTAGGTGTGATTCAATTTTCTTCACACACAAAAATCTACCTTCCATCCTCTGCAGAGAATGTTAAGCACATTATTTATCCTCTTGGCGTTAGCGTTAGCAGTATTATCATGTGAACTAAGTCAATAAAATGTGCTATTAAGATCATTTCACAGGAAGAAGTTGGGCTGTGCAAGAAGGATGATGATTCTTACTTTTATTTTCCTTTGCCTTTCAGGGATACCACACCACTCCGAGGTAAAATTTGCTTTCATGTGTCAGATTACTATTGAATTTATTTAAAGTCTAACCTTTACAAAGTATGAAAGTCCCAGTGATGGAATCTAAAGTTAAAATCATTGAAAGAAGTTTAGAAATTTTAAACTCCACATTTTTAATAGAATAAAACTTGATTATCTTTCTAACCTGGCCTGAAAAGGTGTTCAAAATGGTTTTGAATTCTAAATGGGTTCTCACTCTCTAAAATTTCAAAAAGATCATCGGTAATGTTAAAAGCTGTCAGTAATAGAAAGATCATTTTGGGATACCTTGTCAAGAGATTAAAAACCAAATGCCACTGAGCCTAAATTCTTCAGATCTAGAAGTAGCTCTTTCTGGTTAAGGCTGAAACATTTGCCTAAAACAGGATGAAGACGCTTGTACTACAAGGAGAACAACTTCAGACTATGGTGCTGTTAATCTGATATCTCATGAGAGTGACACAACCACCTAAAACCAAACTTAGTGCTGGTTTTTGTTCTCTAACATAGTTCACTGGTAACTGTATTCGTCTTTTTTCATGGTTCTTTTGCTTTGTGAAAATATGGCATGAGAGCCTAAGCAATGTAGAAGCAGTTCTTTAAGTATTCTTGTTTTACCAATGTATGCCCAGAATGATAAAGAAAAAGATGCAAACTGGAGTCATCATAGTTACATGCCTCTAAGCATGTAACAGGGCTTAGCTTCTTCTCTTCCCTTTTTTGGAAGACTTCAATCTAAGATTTTCCTTAGTTAGCTCTATCCCAGCTTCATCAGTTCCTCACAGCCAATACTGCACCAAAAGGTAACTAAATTACTTTTTGAGCACTAAAAAAGGAGCAGCAATACAAGAAAGTTTTGTCAACGAAAAAAATGCATGATTATGTAACTTCTCACTTATAAGGTTTATCACAGATTCCAAACACAAAAAGCTTTCATAAATCTTCTTATTTCTTTATCCTCTTTAATCTGGTTCAGCTTAAGAGTAGGGATACTGATCCAGCAGCAGAATGTCACCTATACCTTTGCTGTCTTTACAGTCCCCTCAGCAGTTCTGCAAAATATATGATACTGAATGATTTTCATTCCAGAGCCACTTATACAAATGTTTTCCTCTTTTGATTAAGGTAAAGTTTTGAAGTCAGTACAGCTACTCTAAATCTATGTGAACATAATAAAGAATGTAATTTGGCCCATTGTCTGGACACTCCTTATGCTTTTTATAATGCTTAGTAAAAGGATCTTACTACCCCAAGGACATCCTAAATAGACTGACAAAACAAGGATTCCACTAAATACATTATGTGAGATGTCTGAAATAGCAGAAGGTGTGATGTAAAGGACTGCGAATGAAGTCTTGGGTTTAGGGAGAAGCCTAGAACATGACACCAAAGTGCTTTTAAAAGGATTTGAATATTTAAGTAATAACTGACTTATATTGGAGGCAGAAGGAGAAAGTCTTAAGAGCAGGGGGTAAGGAATCACAAATGGGGAAAGAAGGTAAGGTAGAGCCAAAGGAGGGAGTAGGTGAAGTATTAAGAGGAAAGGAGTGAAGTACATGATAGACATGTCAGTGCCCTTTATATGCCTCAGTTATTTCCGGAATGACTACCCCTTCCTGAAAACACAAATTAAACGGAAAGGCTAGATTTTGGACATGCTCTAAAGGGAAAATGGCAGGATTTAGTAACAGCCTGAATGTGAGAGATAAAGGACAGAAAAGTATCTAGTATAATAATAAATTACCTGTTTAGGGGATGAGAGGGACTACAGACTTATGTGCAATGATGGGAAAAGATGCCAAGGTGAGGACACATGTGAAATGGTTATTACTTGCTTCCATCCCTCTAAAAGGTCTACGTTTCTGCTATAGAGACATAAAAAATCCACAGTAGTTTTCAGAACTGAAATTCAAGATGTGTCAAGCATTGAATAAATACAAAATTTAAGGTGACATAAGGTGTCCAAAATTTACATCTAGACATTGTATTTTTGTAAATTATCTTACATGAGGAGAGATTAAAATACATGATCATAGATACTAATAAATATCAGACAACTTTCCTTTACCTTACAGGCTCAATTATAAGATGTTGATTAAAACAACTTAAATGTGTTTAAAAACACACTTAAACAACAGTGAAATTATGGAAGAATGTGGCTATTTTAAAAACCATGCATGTAGAATCCTTTTTCTTCTCTGATTTCAGGTTCATAATTTTCTACCTTTTCTATGTAACAAATATGGCCAAACCATACTGGTGATCACAGGAGCAGACTCTGGATCTTAAAAGGGGCAGAAAGGACTTACATCAGTGTACCATCTTCTTTGTTCCATGATAGGTCTAAATCTTAATTGCAGTGTAGCAGATCAGTTGTCCCAGATAATGCAAAAATTCCATGGGTTTTCTTTTTTTCTTTTTTTTTTTTTATTTATTTTGAATTTAGCCTTTTATGGTTCCTATTCTGTGTTGTTAATTGGATCAAGTCAGATTTAATTCCACCGAGACTGCAGCCCTAGTGTCATCACCCTATAAGCTGTTAAATCCCTCTGAAACCTTCAATTGCTTTTGTAAGTGGCAGAGCCTCTTTCCGGAGGCCCTCACTGTAAAATGTGTGCTGGGCTTTGAACAAAGTTGTCTTCTTGCTTACCCTAAATTATTATGCATGTATGGTAGTGGGATGCATGTGTAAAAACAGTCTTGCAGGGAGAGGGATATTCGACTAATGACTATATGGAAGATGAGCATCAGTCCCATGTTTTTCAGCTTCCTAGCAAACAAGAACTGTTGAAACTCCAGAGGGATATTAATTCATTTTGACGCTTCATTAGACAATGATCATCTAGTTTTTGTTTTTAAAGGCAGTTCAGAATTTAAAATAAATAACATTTTAATCAAATACACAATTGACCTTGAAGGAGACAAAAATGCATTTCTGGCCCATTCTTATGTGAGAATAAGTTTTTATCATAGCCCTAGAAAAACACTTGTGTCAAAATGTGCATTTTTATTCAGGGAAAAAGGGGTTGTGCTTCATTGGAATTCATTCATGCTGCTTCTTATTGCTGTCCTCAGTTTAAGAATATTGAATCATGTCCTGGTTTGAGGACATCACAGGTTAGAAAAAGCTTTATTTTCGTAGTATTTGTGGTTTCTACCGGAGTACACTGTGTGCTTTATATGTTAAGCCAGTTTGAACTTGCTCTTTCAATTTGCTGCTGTAAATGTACCCATGCAAAAATGAATCAGAAGAGTTACTAAAGACAAAGTTACCATCAAACAGCAATAAGAAGTTCTCATCATTGAAGAGAATCAGAACAGTTCATTTTTTTTTTTTTAGTCTTGTTTATATATTCTTTCTTTTAATCATTTGGCATTTATGCACTACTGTGCACATAACCTGAATAGTTATTTTATATTTGAGGTAATACTAAGGGAAATGTAACACTACTAGATAAGAACTGGCTGACTTCAAAACCATCAAAACCATCAAATTTGTCTTTACCGTCAAATTTATTCAACATTGAGATATCTCCATGAAATGTTTCAAATTTCAAAACTTTCTGTTTAATGTTTCAGTAAGGTTCTGTTATCCGTCAAAAAATGGAGAATCTGATGAGGTAATATCTTATTAAAATAAAATGGACTTAAGCAAAATCAGTTTCACTTAATACTATGAAGATTCTCAGGTGAAGGTATGCTAGTTTTAGATAATACATGTAAAGAATTTTATTCTGTTTTTTCTTTAACCCATATGCTTTTGGCTTAATTCTTTTTATAAAGAAGTTTATGATTATTAATTATTCTGTATGTAATTTTTTCCCAACTTTGAGTACTAACTTCTGATTTCTGTCTTGATATCCCTACCTCATTGGAGTTCTGCCTACATCTAATTTTTTGTCTGTAAATTCAAATCTGGTTAAATGAGTTGTTGTTTGGTGTGTTAATCTCCTGCAGTAAAGACTACCTTAAAGAATCTCATAAAATGAAACAGAAAATTTTAAGTGGAAGGAAGCGAGGGAGAAACTGTGAGAGGATTTTATGCATTTGGCAAGAATGTTTGCTGCTCAGTGTCAGGGCACAGCATGGGCCAGACATCAGACATGAGGTTGGGCACGGGCCAAGATTGGGCGGGGATGTGGTCCTGCCAGTGAGGGTGAGGATCAGGCCTGGTGAGGGGAAGTGGGTCAAGCATGGCCCCGTGATGGCTGGGCAGGGGCATGGGGATGGATGGGGGGAGGCTGGGCAGAATCAGTAAAGCCTGTCAGCTCCCTCAGAGATATTAAATCTCTATGAAAATAATTTGAGCTGAAAAAGAAATTACAATAACATTGCAAATTTTATTAGGCTTTGGAAAGTTTCATCCCACTGTATCTAATTTTATTCTCCTTGTAAGCCTGAATGTTGCTGATTGCACGGGCATACTATAATTTAGCCTGTAAAACTGTCACAGCAGACAAAATCTGCTGTAGTTTTAACCTCTAAAGCATCAGAAGCAAACTATACATTATTCACTTCAGTAAAACTTTCTAGGACATAGACCTTTTCTACAGCATATAGGAATGTTTTTTCCCTAGAGACTACTCATGTCTCCTGTGTCTGCTTAAGCAACATACAGTATCTGAACAGCCTCCCTTCTGGATGTTTCAGCAGATCTTGTTTTAGTTTGGTTGGAAACAGGAAGCTCAGGATTGTGGGGAAGTAATAAACAATGACAGAATTTTAAAATACATAGACATAACTTATCCCTTCTTGAATTTAAGATTTATTTCTCTTCCACCACCACCAATCACCTTTCTCCAGTGTTTCTTTTACAGGAATATTGAGTAGGTCTTCTGCTGGATCTTACTGTTATGTGCAGAAGAATGGGCTAAGATAGTAAACCCTAAATTCACCTCAGTTTCTACAACCATGTCACAGAGCTCAGTAAAAGAATTAATCAAAATTTTTTTTCCAACAATTTTTAAGACTAGGTTTGACCTGTTTCAGAAACATGTCATTTTTGCCATAGAATTTTAACTGAGAAAAAAAAAAGGGGTTGAGCTTTTTTTAAATTCATAAATGACTACTCATTGACTTTTTTTTCCAAGTTAAATAAAATAAACAACATTTGATATTGGGTTAACCAAATAATTTCAAAACCAATAATTTGGTTTTGACTTCTTGGTTTGGCAAGGTATTTCATATCAGTTTAAAGGGAAATTGATTCTTTAGCATTAATGTTAGAAACAAACTGGAAAAATAGTGATTAGAAAAGATTATTTTTTGAGATACATGCTGAATGCAGCATTACAGCTGAAGGAACTCATTTTGTTGAAATATTTGTAGATTTCTCTGTGGTCTCCTTTACAGTACATTTCTATTTTTTTTTCTGCCTCTTTATTGTAATTTCTTTGGAGGAGACGGAAGTATATCTCTCAGATATTCATAAATAAAGATTATTATTCAACAGTCTTCTCATAGAAATGTTTGTTTATTAAACACCAGACAGAGCTGATCAGTTTAAAATTTGGAAGACTAGGTTTTTAATTGCTTTTATATTTACTGCATAATTCTGTTGTTTCTGTCTATATGTATCATTCTTCTTGAAAGTGAATGGAAAAATGAATGCATAGAAAACTGATAAGTCATGTAAAAACCATTGCTGTATGACTGTGTGAATTGTCAGAGCAGAAACAGATGTGATTTTTGGATGAGGAAAGTGAGCAGTTAGTAGTTAACTGTTTGGTATCTGCTCAGATATATGAGTGTCCCCGTGAAGACAATAATATTTGAAGAGATAATATTTTTAAAATCACAGCTCATACTCACTTTGAATTTGATCAGGTTTTCTGCTGGTGAGGGAGGGGTGTTTGCCCAATTTATGTCTTTCAATCAAAGAAGGAATGTAGTAAAATAAAAAACAAATTGGATCCCCGTCCCTCAACAGCTCTTAAAAACTTTTAGTAACTTTCTTTAAAGAACAGACTTTATTTCTTTAAGCACAGTTTGAAAGGATCTTTCTGGGTAATGACTTGTTAGCAGACAATTAAAGACATAACCGTTACTGTCTGTTACTACTGGAACCTTCCTGCAAACTCCCTTTATCAGACCTGTCATGTTAAGCAGTTAAATCTGGCAACTATTGGGAGGGAGGAGTGTGCTAGTTTTGGCTGGGATAGAGTTAATTTTCTTCATAGTGGCTAGTATGGGGATATGTTTTGGATTTGTGCTGAAAACAGCGTTGATGATAATATAGAGACGTCTTAGTTATTGCTGAGCAGTGCTTACACAGTGTCAGGGTCTTTTCTGCTTCTCACACTGCCCCACCAGTAAGTAGGCTGAGGGGGCACAAGAGGTTGGTAGGGGATACAGCCAGGACAGGTGACCCCAACTGACCAAAGAGATATTGCATGCCATATGATATCATACTCAGTATATAAAGCTGGGGAAAGAAGAAGGAAACTGGGGACGTTTGGAGTTATGGTGTTTTGTATTCTCATGCAACCATCATATGTGATGGAGCCCAGATTTCCTGGAGATGGCTGAACACCTGCCTGCCAAGGGAAAGCAGTGAATTAAATCTCTTGTTTTGCTTTGCTTGCTTGCATGTGGCTTTTGTTTTACTTATTAAACTGTCTTTATCTCAATCCACGAGTTTTCACACTTTCACTCTTCCGATTCTTTCCCCCATCCTGCCACGAGGGAAGTGAGCAAGCAGCTGTGTGGTGCTTAGTTGCCAGCTGGGGTTAAACCACAACAAGGAGTTAAATGCTGTCAAAATTGGTGTTGATATTAAGATTATAAAGCTTGTTATAATCTTTTAGGTTTAAGGTTCTATACTACAAGTGTGATTGTTACTACCGTTATAGCTCCTGAGCCGAGAAAGACCAATAGGATAAATTATATTCAGATCCAGGAAAGATTTAACCCTGGGCACATCTAAAAGCGAATAAAAGCTTGTCTCCTACTCTCTTTCTTTTTTCATGCGTGAGTTATCTTGCTAATCCAATGTTAACTAGATTAATGTGGTAGAAAAAAGGCATTTCTTCCTGCACTATACAAAGGCTGCAGCTGAGTGCAGTGCATATCTTGCTTAGCACTGCGTGAGTGTTGAGAACCTAATGAGCTCATATCTCCTTTGTGAAAGAGGGAGAAAAAAAAGTCTGGTCTAATGATTGCTTTTACAGCCAGCAATAGCAGTGCAGTTAATATATTGCTATGTGGGAATTGCTTCTAGCAGCTGTCACAGTATACTTCCACCGTTAAGTACTGGGGTGTAGACATTACTCTTGCTCTTGATTAACTCAGGGGTAATCAGGGAGGGAAAGGTGCAAGCAAGGCAAAGGGTGATTTGAAAGAAAGTCCTGTCTCCCAGCAGAGTGACTACACTTCTTCCTAGGATTTTTCTCCCAGGCAAAGGGGACTTGCTAGAGCTCCTAAAGCTAGGCCAGCTAATAGACATTTAATTGGTGTTGTAGTTCAGATCCTTTGCTGTAACACAGTCTTTTCTCTGTTTATAAAATTCTCCCAAAACTTCTCAGAAGCGAGTTATATTTCCAATTTGAATGATGTTTTTTTCCTATAAGAAGAGAATGTTTCTGCGATAATTGGATTATCTTTCAATAGTAATAGCTTTGTTTTGGGAAGGTGAAAACCAGCATGGAAGACATATATGTCTAGGGTACAAACGCACTAGACCTCCTGAAGCTTTTTTTCCTACTCTGTAGAAGAAGAAAGCATTTGTGATGCTTGTCATAAATCTACTTTGATATAAACAGAATAAGGTTTACAGAGAGCACTGTTAAAAGTGTTTAATATTTTAAATTAATCTAACCCCATGACCTACAAAGATCTGGTTTTACTGACTTTCAGGACTCAATGCATAGCTTGCTTTTTTGTTCTGCAAGCATTTTAAAAAGGCGTGACTAGGGACCTTTTGTAGAAGGATGAGTGCTAATAGCTTGCTCTGATAATATTATTCTGTAAATTTCAGGAACCTAACAGTAATTTGATCTGGTTTTGGTTTTTGCCTCTGCTGCCAGTAATAATTTGCCACAGAACGTTTTGTGCATTGACTTACAATTTTTAAGAGTATCTGGAAGTGAGATGGGCTGTTTAAGAAACTAAAATTATTTTTATTGTTACAAAAGAACATGCATTTATCTTGTGTGGATCTTTTCAAATAAATGTAAAAACTTTCCTCAGTCTGACTGAACATAATAGGGTAACTCACTAGGGTTCGCAGCTGCATTCACGTGCATTTCTGCAAGTATATAAATATACATGTGAGCCTTATATATTTTCAAAACTGCTATTTATAAGATTCATTATAATTCATGGGGATGCTTGTGTTATCAAATTATTATCACATTAAAAAAAAAACCCACTTTATAATAATAATTGCTCTACAAACCGTCCAACTGTTGCAGTGGTTGTAATAGCAACATGGCTTCAGTGAATGGACATATGGTTATATTCAATTAATTACTTGAGCATTGGACTGTGCTGTATATATGTAGAGAGTTTAGAACATGTTGTCACTGCAGATGCGGTGACAGAGACAAAAGTAGTGAGTTTACTTTAGGGAAGCATATTGCTGATTTAGGAGTGTAATGGCCCCTGACAAACTCATTCATAAGTGTTATATACTGTTGACATAATAGCACAAGTTCAGGAACATTTTCCTTAATTGCCTATTCTGATTGTTGACAGGTTTTGTTTTCTCAAACAAAATCAAGAAGAAAGTCTATTATCCCAAAAATAAGGCAGAGAGAAAGCTTTTGCTAATTTTATAAAACATATTGCTTTTATTCAGATATGCTTGTACTGGTAGGTAAGACATTTGATTTCAGAATTGCTATCAAGGGAGTTAGTGGGCTGTCAAACTCTAGGAGGCTGATGATATAGTCTCTAGAACTGGTTGAATTGTTTTCCTGTGAAAATAAATTATCTAAGCAATTACGCCTTCTTTATTCTGTTAGACAATCGTTTATCAAATGAGCTTCATTCCTTAAATGTGATTTTTATGCATAAATGTAATCTGAACAGCTTAGATAGCAGTTTGCAGTCTAGGGGGTACATGCGAATTGTCCACTTTGACTATATTTTATCCATTCTTTGTGGTGTGTAATTGGTTTCATCTGATGTTTGTTATTGATTATTTGACTGTTTGGGAGAACTGTCAGTTTTTAAACAGAGGAATAACGAATTAAAACAGAAAATAATGATAGCACTTTTAGAAATAGTATCCAGTTGTCAGGATTTCCAGAACCCATGCAACTTTCAGAAACAAATGAACTGTAATTCTTCCTGTCAGAAACTTCTGATGCATGTGACGGTCTATGAAATGTTATTACTTAATCTGGTTTCCTTCTAATCTTCTAAGTAGTAGTGAGCATCAGTTTAAGAGAATTTGCCTTGGTCTGCCTAGTTTCTTTCTGAAACTCTTTAAAGTGACATTGCATAAACAGCTGATGGGAAGAGGCACATTGTCTGCCCCCATGTCTCATTGTGCCTTGTTCGGGGATAATATTTCCTCAGAATTTCCTTGTCTGGTGATGACCCAGGAATGAACACAGGCTAACGCTTTCCAATATGGCAGTTTTATGGCACTATTACAGGACACATTTGTGAATAGTGGATTCTACTATGTCCATTTAAACATTGCATTTTTATAAAGTCCTTTTAAATATTGCAAGGGTTGTTCAACCAAGCAACTGATGGAACTAATGGGCCTTTGTTCCCAGCTCTGGATTGACTTTAAATCTTGTGTCATGCAGCTACAAATATTTTATTTGAAACAGTTTAGTCATGAAACAGTTAATAAGGATGAGAAAGCAGTTTGGGACTTATTAAAGCTTTCATTTAAAAGACACTGGATAAAAGTCTTCTTCAGATATTCAGTGTATTACAAATAACAGTGACAGTTTCAAAATAGAAAAAAGACTGTGAGTGAGTATGAAGGATAAATTATTGTCCACTAGGAGATCACAATGTGGGCTTTTTTTTGTTTGCTTGACAAATTTTTGTTCAGTAACAAATGAGTTACAGTCATCAAGTAAAAGTTTTTTCATTGAATTATTTTTCTCTTAGGCATCTGTAATATGACACAGAGAGAAACAAACAGCCTTTTTCACCAAAAGACAAATAATTCAAACACATTAGTATCACATTGAGTAGCCTGCACTTATTCACGATTATTTGATATTGTGTCAGAGGGAGGTGGCTCACCAAACTGCTTATTGAAAATTTCTTTTAATGGGTTTCTTTGCTTGGTCACTTGATGATTTAATCTCTGGAGAGACTCCTCCCAGTGAAAATGCTGTAGTCTTCTGAAGAGGAAAACTAGTGTCATGGCCAAAGAGCTGAAATGGGACTTGAGTTAGGTTAAGTTGCCAGCTCAATCCATTTTAACAGTGAGCATACCGTTCAAGGGTGGTTTGGTTTTGGTTTTGTATTTCCCCCCGCTATCTCTAAAGGAAAGATAGTAATATTTCAACTCCACTCGGTTCTCTTGTTTTATTTTGTAAGTACATTGGAGAAAGGATGATCCCCTACATGTTGTATTCTCTAAGCGCTGAAGTAACATGATTTATATTCCTATTGCTATATATAGATATTCATATATATAGGTATACAGCAGATGAAGATTAGATGTGTAATAGGAGTGAATAGTTCTATATGTACTGTGGAGGTTTGGGATTTCTTTTGTTTTTAAGGAAGCAAACCAGTTATTTCTAAAATTAACAACTTTATTTAATATTTGATCATGTTTGCAAGTTAATTTTAAAAAGGACATCCAATCAGTCCAAAACCACTTAGATCTATTCTTCTTTTAAAGCAGTCATGTTTAACATTTGAAGGGGATGTATAAGAGAATAATTACTTTATATATTTTGATTCTCTAATATTCTTGCATCTATTAAATGCAAGGATAAAATCCTAGGTAGGAATTTTACGCTTTTTAAAGCAAGTATTTTCTCCAAACAACATTTTCTTAATAAATCTGCAAGAAAGCACAGTTGATATCTATTTCATTCTTTGACATTGTGAAAGATTCCTTGCAACATAAAACAAGAGAAAAAAAGAAAATAAAAGAACCTTAGAAAGTGATCCAGAGATAAAATTTTACTCTTGTGGGTTGTGTAGAAGTCTTGAACAGTGTATTTTTTTATAAATACTTTTATGGGCATTATGCAACTCAGCCAGAGAAAATGAAGAAATGGTAACATCATTCAGATAGATGAAATAATATTACTCCCATATGGATTTATTACTAAGTGTAATCTGTAAAGCAAGCATGAACAAGCTATTCAACTGTACATTTATATCTCTGAAGGAAGAGTCTCCATTTAGTACTCTGAGTTCACATGAGAATTTTTGGTATGTGCATCAGACTTCTTAATGCCCAATCAAATAACCCTATGACTATGTAAATACTGCATCATAGTAGCATAGAAATGTTAATAATTTGTTTTGCAGCATATTTCTCTTTTAATCTTTATCATATATCATTATGATAAATTAATTCTTCTTTTTCAAATGCTTTGCCAAATTTCTGTGTCACTTTTACCTCACAGAATCACAGAATCACAGAATCACAGAATAGTCAGGGTTGGAAGGGACCTCTGGAGATCATCTAGTCCAACCCCCCCGCCAGAGCAGCCTCACTACTCTTCATGAAAAGAAGGGGAAAAAGGAGCACTGCAATGCCATATTAAGGTTAGCCAATTTTGGATCATGCAGTTTAAGATTAGAATTCATGTTCTAAAAGTCCAACTAGAGAAATACAATACTAAATGGCCAGTCAGGTGAGACAGCTGTATTAGAATCTGTCAGGTAAATCTGATTTTATACCCTTTAAGATTGCAATACTAAACCAAGAAACTCATAGAAAACTATTGCATTCATGGGGTCCTCACATGACTGAAAAAAGTGAAGCTCTAGGAAGTGCTTTCTACTCAGGCATCAGCTGATGCAATAGGCATTACTGTTTGTGGTTTGTATAGCCACACAACTCCTGAATTTCATTTTTGATCCCTAAGGGAAGCAAAATTAAGCTCTGAAAGCCTCAGAAATAAGTAATAAATCATCCAGTTCCTCCTCTAGGCTAAAATAAGAGAAACATGCAGGCAAAAAGGTGAACTGTTAGTCTGCTTAGACCTTCAGCACAGAAGAACAATTCAGCAGTATATTTGTTTAGGGCTGTCTTGTTAGTTTTCAAAACTGTAGCACAGAGTTGTAAGTGCAAGTCAGGCAGACTGACTGGTCAGGCAGATAAGGTGTAGGCCTTGAACAGCAATATGAGTCTTGATCTTGCTCATATTTGGAACCACCAGAAAACATTAAGTGAGTAATAAACCTCTATCCATGACATTGAAAATATTATGATCTAAAAAAAAAAAAACAAACCAAAAAACTAAAAGGTCTAAAAATCGTGCAATCTTCAATATTACAAAGAGGAGACTGAAAAGTTTCTCTCCTTCACATATAGAACAACAAGCACTGTAAGGAAAAGTGAGAAGTATCTTCCCATTGAAAGTACGGGGAAAAAAAGAAGCATTGATTAGAAGAACTTGAAAGTTATAGATGACATGCAGTTAAACATTTTTACTCCATAGCTAACCACAATAAGAAGAACAAATGTAATATGCTGTGAGGTCTCAAGCAAATTAAAACCTACGTTTTGTACAACTGGGCATTTTATTTCTTTATCTGGTCTTATGATTAATAAACTGTCAAAGTATTTTCCTAAATTAAACTAGTGGGAAACAGAAAACTAAATTGTTTCACCTGATTTAATAGACATATATTGCACTCGAATATCAGTGGATTAGATTTACAAATTCATCCAGGAAGTTTTTTCAATGTGTCTTTTTCTAAGACTGCATGTATTTATATACAATTCATACAAATCACTATCAGTCAAGTTCTTTTCATGAAAAATATGAAGTGATAATAGGGAGGATTTATGTGACCAATATTCTGTGTGGGAGTAGCTGATCTGACTAGATCAATGACTACTGAACATTCATAGCTCTCTTTCCTTCTTTTTTTTTAGTGCAGCTTTAATATTCTGCTTCATAATTTTTAAGGAGCAGAAGTTTTTTCTTTCTATTTTTTTAAGGGAAGTGAGAAATATAAATTTTGGGGATGAGGCCTTGATATAATTTTTGTGTGATCCTGGTAATTTTATGAAAATTGTCTTATCAAAGAAATTCAGTCCTTGGGGTATATTTACATACAATTACACTGGTGTGCTCAAAATCACTCTCTGCTTATAGTTCTTCATCTAAGTGGTCCTTGCCTTGCTTTGGAAGAAGCAGGATTTATTCCAATTAGTGTATTAGATTCTATTTGTGTTGGGATGTAATTTATTCCAGTGGGGAGCCACTCAGTAGGACTGTACCTACTACTTGCAGTTTCTTTGCACCTTATCTTTTCCACCACAGCAGTTAGAGTTGATCAGATTATCATTGACCAAGAAGTAAAATTAGCAAGCACCTTATTGCAAGGACAATGTGATTACTATATATCTTAGGAGCAGCTTTTTTGGTAAATTGTGGAACAATCAGAAGAAAGGGACTGCCCCTCTTTTGCCTTTATTTGCTAAACCTAACAGAGAGTGAAGTTTATTTCTTTAGATAATTTTCACCAACCTGATGGCTATCTTCAGCTTTGTTTGTGTGATCTTGACACAAAAAAAAAACCACTTTCAAAGCCAAGTAAAATCAAAATGTAGGGTACAATGTCTGAAAGAGTTCTGACATGCCAATAAGCAGTGTTATTTTACTTATTTGTGGCCAGGAGGAAGAGGAAAATTTAAATATTTTGATAAATTCAGAGGTAATTGGGAAGTTCTGCAGTGTTCTGAAACAAAAGCCAAAAAGGCCAAGGTCAACATTTAAATAATTGGATGAAGGTGCTAATAATTATAAACCAAGTTAAAGTACTAAAAACTGGTACTTTTTGCTCATTAATAAATGATTAAGAAATGATTGATTTTAGTAGAGGAATTTGGCAAGAATTCTCTAAGGGCTGAACATCAGAGAACATTCAGATCTATTTCTGCTACTGATTATATCTTACAATTTCCACATACAGGTATCTTTTTCTTTCTGTTAACTGGGGGGGGAAAGAGATAGCAGAGCTGTGATTCATTAAACACTTCAAAAAACTACAGTATTTCCTGTAGTTTTGTGATACATATAATAAAATATTGATGGTCCTGATGTAGGCTGATGCTTTAGCACAACTGTAAGAACAATATTCTGGTGAAACATTGAAGAGTTATAACACTTACAGTAAATCTTGTTAAAAAAATTAATATATTTTCCTTCTTGAAAAATGATTTATTATTTTTTTATCTTCTTTCTGGCAGGGTTTGTGTGAAAGATTATAAAATAAATGATTCGGAAGCACAACTTCTTATCATCTTAAAAAAGAAGCGCATTCAGGACCAATTTCAGTTTCTAACACTGGATATTTGTAGTACAATGATAATTTATCTTTTTTATATTTCTTGAAGACTTTTGGAAAAACTTTTAACCTTGTATCCAAACAATCAATTGAATAATCATAAGAAAAAAGAATTGAAATAAATGCTGTGGGGGTGGGGGTGTGGTAGAAAGATGTTCTGGACTACACTGAGTTACCAGTTGAGTATTATACATCTGAATATTTTTCCTGGGTCAGCATGGGTGCCCACAGTCTGGCAGGGCCCTTCTGATCCCTTCCTGGCAGGATGTAGTCCCACTGCACCCCAAGAAGCTGAGCCCAGGCAAGCTGGGACAGGCCAGGGCCAGGACCCTGGGGTGGTCACGTGCTGGCAATTGGCAGAAGAAGCTGTGGTGGTAAGACAAATGCCTGGATCAGAGAGCTACATGACCAGAAACAGGTATAGTCCCAAGGCTGCTCAGGACAGGACCAAGGGTGCTCATCAGGTGGCCGTGTGCCCGCTTCTCACGGGTCTTTCTCAAATGTCTCTTTTTTTCTGACTTAAAGACACACAGCTGCACCAGCTGTGAGACCAGGCAGCCAAACCCCTGGAGCTGAGGTTGTTGGGGTGGCTTGCACTCAGGTCCCTGACAGTAAGTCCAGGAAATGTGAACTCCTTCAACTAAAAGTGTCCTTTGTTCGACTTCTGTTTTCTTTGTGGAGCACAGAAAGAAGTGTGTATCAGTTACAGCCTTTATAAGGACAATGACACAAAGCTGGGAACCAAAGGCAGTGCAAGCAATTGCCTGCCAAGTGAGTAAACCTCAGTGGTTAAAAAAGACTGAAATCTGGCTTCCTATTGCTTATAAGTATCTAAAGGGTGGGTTGAAAGAGGATGGAGCCAGACTCTTTTCAGTGGTTCCCAGTGACAGGATGAGGGGCAATGGGCACAAGCTGGAACATAGGAAGTTCCATTCAAACACAGGAAAAAACTTCTTTATGGTTCGGGTGATAGAGCACGGGCACAGGCTGCCCAGGGAGGTCGTGGAGTCCCCTTCTTTGGAGATTTTCAAGACACGCCTGGAGGCAGTCCCGAGTAATGTGCTCTAGGCAATCCTGCTTTAGCAGGGGAGTTGGACTAGATGACCTCTAGAGGTCCCGTCCAACTCTGAAAATTCTGTGATTCTGTGATTCCGTGATTTAATTGGCATCTGTAGAAGACACTAAGCAGAAGCACTGTGATCACAGTGTGTGCAAAGAGTTCAAGTGACAATTGGTGTGAACGGGAAGCTCAGGGTGCCTTGGGCTGCTGCTTAAAACTGTATAGGACTGCTAGAATCAGCACAATGGTTGCAAAACACCACAGGATACGTTCCCTTTCAGTGGCTGGTGTGACCACCTCTTGCGTACCAAGTACCTCAACAAAGAATGAAACTGTGTGGCTTCCCAGTGAGCTGGCTTTAGTGAGACCATATCTGAACTACAAAGTCAGTTTTGGCAAGGCAAATGTTGACTACCAGGAGAAAGTCAAAGGTGAGTAGGAGATTGAAGCACTGGACATATGATGAGAGGCTGAAGGAACTCCTTGTTTAGCTTACAGAAGAGACAGGAAGGCTAAGGGGAGATCTAATTGCAGTCTTCCACTGCCTACCAGAGTTATTTTTAAAATTCAATGAAAAGACAGGAAGCAACAGACACAAAGGAAATTCTGATTAACTGTATGTGTGGCAAGTGCTATGCGATGTAAGTTATGGGTGAATTAGGAATATGAAAATCCAGTTTGTTATAATTGTGGACTAGCTAGATATCAGGGCCTCTGTGAACATCCAGTGCACTTTAATCAATAATTTCATGGATGGTCTCACTATTCATCTATGTAGATAAGATAAGGAACTGACCTGAGAAAACATGCTGACCTTGAAACTAGATGGTTGACTAAACTCCAAGTCACCTTCAAATTAAGTATTTGAGTGACATACAGGAGCTCTAGAAATTACCCCAGTCAGCTCCCACTGTGCTTAGTCCAATTTTTATGTTTCAGTGTGTTGGTTAACAATCTGGGTGGAGAATCTGGCTTCTCCCTCCAGAGGTTCCCCAAGGTGGATGCTGTTTCAGAAATGATCTGCTTTAGACAGCAGTAGATAGTAAGTAGAAAACTTTCCTGCGGACATGGTCAGGTAGGACAGTAGATAACACAGACAAGAGAACTTTTGTATGTCATTAAGAAAACTAATAGTGACTAATTATGCACAGGCCAGAGCAGTCAGCAGGACCGCGGGACAGCTGGATTATTAGAACTGAGCACAACAGTGATTCAGGGAGTCTTGTCTGAGCCAGTGTAGCTGCAAGGACTCCCACTGCCATACAGACGGTAACTGACCATCCTGTTCAAGAAATCTGATTTCATATGCAAGTGTTCCCTTATAAAAATATCCAAACCCCTTTCTTTTCCCTGTTAACAAGCAATGTGTCCTGAGTCTCCAACACAAAAGGCATGTTTTTCACCATGAAGGTGGTCAAACACTGGCACAAGTGCCCAGAGAGGCTGTGGGATCTTCATCCTCGGAGATATTCAAAACCCAACTGGACGTGGCCCTAAGGAATATTCTTTGACTTTGAAGTTCATTCTGCTTTGAACAGGGCATTGCTGATCTCCAAAAATCCTTTCCAACCTACATTTTCCTTTATTTTCTAGATTAAAATCTCAGCTGTTTGGGGAAGGCAATATTTTTCATTCATATGTGGTTTTTTCCTAATGTAAGAAAAAAACACAACCCCTAACTGGTGCCTTGAGGAACTCCATGGAGAAACTACAATAGTAACAGTAGCCAAAGTTACCTGTCAAGTTTCTCACTGTAGCTTTTCTTGAATATTTAATAACTATTTTTCAGAAGGACAACACTTGATTGTTTGATATTAATGGTTTTGTGAACAAAAATATATTCTGACCTTTGGCCAGAATATTTATGGCTGATTTCACTAGAGCAAAAATTGTTGGTTATTGTTTCCTAAACTTTTCTCTTTCATTTTCAGCTATAATTGATACATGCTGGTACTTACATTCTGTCTATTTTCACAATCTGTGCTATATATAATTTGTAAAACTTGGGAGTGGTCTGTGTTTCTATTTGCTTTTATGGTCAAGAAAATAAAGAAGGAATTGGAGAAGATAAAATTAAGGAAGACATTCCCTTCCAATACAAAAGTTTGAGGATGTTTGTACATTTTTTTCATGTTTACACAGAAGGTGTGTAAATATCGGACATACAGAGTCTGAGCTTTAGAAACCATGCTGAGATTCAGAATATGTTAATGGAGACTCAGTGCTACTGGATTGAACTTGGCACAATGATAAGCACAGCTCAAAGCTCAGGTAGGGCAAACCTGAGTATATAGATTATCCCTTAAAATCCAAGAAATTATTCTTGTCCATTAAAAGAACTTTTTGAATGATAGGGGCAGCATTATAGTGAAGCATACAGAGAAGATGGGAAAAATCTTAGTAGGATATGTCAGCAGGAGATTATAGTGTGCGTTCTAATAGTCTCCATTCTTAAAGTTTTGGACTGGCTATTGGATTTTTATTTGAAAGTGATGTAGATGTACTTCTTGGCCTTCCTTGATGTGGTAGGTTATCAGGGTAAAAGCAAACACCATAGTAATGTTAATTTGGCAAACACCTACAAGATAGTATCTCTCAGGGTGAGAAGTTCATGCCACCAAATCTGCATCTCAAAGTGGGTAAGAAACATGTGAATGGTATACTAACATCATTGTCATGGTTTAATCCCAGTGGGCAGCTAGAACCCAGCAGTGGGCAGCTGCTCGCTCATTCCCACCTGGGGGAGAGACTTGGAAGAGTAAAAGTGATAAAAAAACTTGTCGGTTGAGATAAAGATAGTTTAATAGGTAAAGCAAAAGCTGCGCACACAAGCAAAGCAAAACAAGAAATTCATTCATGGCTTCCCATCAGCAGGCAGGTGTTCAGCCATCTCCAAAAAAGCAGGGGTCCACCATGCGTAATGGTTACTTGGGAAGACAAATCACCATAACTCCAAATGTCGTTGTTCCTCTCCCTCTTTCTTCTCTCCCCAGCTTTATATACTGAGTGTGACATCATACGGCATGGAATATTTCTTTGGTCAGTTGGGATGAGCTCTCCTGGCTGTATCTGCTCCCAGCTTCCTATGCACTCCCAGCCTACTCGCTGGCAGAGAGGCGTGAGAAGCAGAAAGGCCTTGAGAGCTTAGCAACAATCAAAACCACCAATGCCCTATCACACTGTTCCCATCCCAAATCCAAAACATAACATCACACCAGCTGCTAAAAAAAGTTAACTCCATCCCAGCTGAAACCACAACAGTGACATGTATAAATATGATAAAAAAAGAAGCAAAGCTGACATGTATACTTTTTGCAATGCTTGACAATTTCTTACTAAAGCTACTGGGATTTCTGAGAAAGGAATAGATACCCAGGATTTCATTATGAATTTTTATACAGTTTTGCTGTCTTAATATTTTAAGTACTCAAAAAAGAGTATTTCTGAAACTGTCCCAAGCATTGTAAAGCACATTTTAGCAAAATTGGACACTTTACTATTGTTAAAAGCTTAGCTATAAGATTAGCTTCTGAAATGGAAGCAGCTTTTAACACTGATAAAATCGATTTTGTACTTTCACATTTTAGAGCATTAACTACTGATCCTTAGCTCTTAATTTAAGAAACAAAAATGGAGGGAATGTTAAAATTTTGGCATTAAATGGAAAACTTTTTATTCAGAGGTAGAAAGGTGTTTTTTTTACTCACACTAAAATTACCTTTTCTACTTTAAACTAGCATTATTTTTTTTTAAATTCACGATGGTTATTGAAGAAATGGAGAGTGAATTAAACATATTATTTACATATTAAATTAAACTAGAAATAATTATGAGTCTCAAAACCGTTTACATTAAATACATGAAATAAAGCACTTGTTCCCTACTGACATTTTAATCTTTCATTTTAAAAGGAGAAAATTTTCTATATATGCTTCTAATTTTTTTGTACTACTCATGATTCTTTCAAAAATTAATAGAAACATTTTTAAAATACTCGCTAAATATACATTTTAGTGAGGATAAAATTCATATAAGTTTGGAGGACTAGAAGAGATTTTAATGTGGTGTGAGTCTGCATTTATATAAAACAAGTATTTGTAACAAGTATTTGTGATACATGGAAGATTATTAACAACTAAGTTAATAGCCTTTTTTTCTTTTTAATATTTGTGAACGTAGGTACAGTCCAGCAGTGATACTGGGGTATTGGAAATCTCCAAATTCAGTCTCAAGGTAAACATTTTCTGTACTTGTGACATGTGTGAACGCTCACAATGTGTAGCATGGAATGTGTAAGAGAAATTCCACGTGAAACCAGGTGATGGACTTGCAGAAATCAATTTTCAGTTAACTGAGATGGGTGGTAGGTAGGATTAACTAGGCACCGTTCCTAAAGGAAGAAGGAGTTCCAGAGAGTGACAGAGGTAATTTTAAGATCGTAAATGAAGGGAAGGTAAGTTCAAAGATGTATCAACTTCACTAATCTATATGATTTTCAAAGAATAGAAATTGAAGAATGAATGTCAAAAGAAGTGACTAAGTCAAAGTACTGAGGATGAGAACTAAAGAACAGTGCAACTGTGAAAAGAGAATCAGAAAGTTGAAGTGTAAAATTAATTGCAACAAACAAGGTATAGAAACTATAGCAAGAAAAGAATTTTGTATGCATGCTTAGAGTGAGCAAAAGGTAGAAGTTGGTCCTCCCATTTTGTGTGGTCCCCCCATTATGTGTAGGAAATGGTACAAGAGTATTCAAGAATGCTTTTTATTATTATTAAGCTTTATTTTAAATGCTCACTTATGAGCAGATGGCTAATATAAATGGAATCAACTTTGAAAGGTACAAACAAAGAATAAATTAGAGATTACTTACATGGTAGTTCTGACTACTGAGCTCTACTATATAATACTTAAAAGATCATTTAAGTGTCATTCATAATTTTGTGTTATGGAAATTGTGGAGTATAGAAAAATCATAGAATCATAGAATATTTTAGGCTGGAAGGGACCTTTGGAGATCATGTTGTCCAGCTGGGTCTTAAACACCTCCAAGGATGGAGATCCTACACCCTCTCCAGTATTTGGTCACCTCATAGTGAAAAAGCTTTTCCTTCTAACTAATTGAAATGTCCTGTTTTGCAGCTTAGGCCTGTTTCCTCTTCTGCTTTCACTGTGCACTTCCAAGAAGCATATGATTCCATCTTGTCCATGTCACCTCATCTGGGAGTTGTATACCAGTAAAATTCTCCATTAGCCTTCTCTTATTATAGATGAACAAATCCATCCCTCTCAGCTTCTCCTCCTACACTGTGTTTTGTGGTCCCCCACTGTGGTCCCCCACTGTGTTTTGTGGATGGTTATCTTGGTGACCCTCCACTGGACTTGATGCAGTACATCAATGTCTGTCTTGTACAGCAGAGCCCCAAAATGGGCACAGTATTCCAGGTTTCATCTCCAGGAGCCAAACAAAGTAGTAGAATCCCTTGCAATAAAGTCAGTTACCTTGACTTTGCAAGACTTTCAACATCATCTCCCATAATAATTTTCTATCCAAATTGGGACATAACAGTCTGGGTGGGTGGACAGCTAAGTGGTTAAAAAATGGGTTGTATGCTTGGGCTTAGAGAGTGGTGGTTAATGGGTTGTATTCTAAGTGGAGGCTGGTAACAAGTGTAGTACCGCAGGGGGCTATTCTGGGACCTGTTCTGTTCAACATCTTTATCAGTGACCTGGCAGAAGAGATGGAGGAGAGACTAATCAAGTTTGGAATTTACACTAAACTGGGGAACAAGTTAATACATTGAGAGGAGGACTGAAATTCAGTGAGATCTAGAGAAGCTGGAGGAATGGGCCAACAGGAACCTCATGAAATGCAGCAAAGGCAAAGCCAAGTGTTGCCTCTTCTCAAGGACACAGGCTGGGGCCTGCCTGACTGGGAGCAGCCCCGTGGGAAGTAACCTGAGGGCCTTGGCGGACACAAGCTCAGCATGACGAGAGGAAATGGGTTCAAGTTAAGCCGGGGGAGGTTTAGGTTGCATATTAGGAAAAATTGTTTCACTAAAAGGGTTATCCAGCATTGGAATAGGCTGCCCAGGGAGGTGGTAGATTCACCATCCCTGGAGGTGTTTAAAAAAAGGGTAGACGTGGTACTTGGGGGTATGGTTTAGAAGTGGTTTTGTCAGGTTAGGTTAATGGTTGCACTTGATGATCTTAAAGGTCCCTTCCAACCTTAACAATTCTATGATTCTATGATTCTATGAGCCAGCAGTGTGCCTTGGCTGCAGAGCTGGCCAATGGTGCTCTAGAAGGTGTTTAGAGGAGCACAGCCAGAACATTGAGGGGAGGGATTACCCCCTGTTACTTGGCATTCATGAGATCCCATCTGAAATACTGCATCCAGTTTTGAGCCCCTCAATATAAGAAGGATACTGATGAATGAGTTCAGCAGAGTCTACTGGTTCAAGGCTGTAGCACTTGCCCTGCGAGGAGAGGTTGAGGAACTGTGTCTTGTTTAGCCTGGAGGAAACATCATCTCAGGGGAGTTTAAAAACACCACCCCTGTACCTATAAGGGGGTTATCAAGAAGCTGGAAGGTGACTAATCCCAGTGGTGCAAGGTGGGAAGATGAGAGACAGCGAGAATAAGGTGAATTCAGACTGGTTATAAAGAAACACTTTTTCACTCTAAAAACAGGCAGGCAGTGGAGTAGGCTGCCTAGAAAGGCTGTGCAGTCTCTGTCTCGGGATCTTTTCAAGACTCGACTGGATAAAGCCCTAAGTAACCTGGTCTGACCACACAGCTGACCCTACTTTGAGCCGGGGGATGGACTAGACAGTTCCTGAGGTCCCTTCCAGTCTGCATTTATGAACCCATCTCTGTATATGTGGTTGAACTACTTTAATGCAAGGGCACACTGCTGACTCATGTTCAGCTCATCCACTAGGACTTCCAGGTCCTTTTTTGCAAAGCAAGAATACAGCTTCTCTTAAAAAAAGGGAGAACAGGAAGAAGTAAAGACAGCGAACCTAAAGTTTTATAAAAAAGGTAGCTTAAATTTCTGGAAAGATAATACTAACAGTTATGTGTTAATATTTTAAAAACATAAGAAAGAGCCAGCACAGAATTATTAGGAATTGTGTTTATTAAATATTTATAAAAGTATGGAATAAATTGTATGAACTGTTCTGTATTTGGACAGAAACAATTTTGTTGTTGAATACTTTCCATCTCATTATTTTTACATACTAAAACAAAAAAATCTCTGCTCTCAAAAATTTGAAAATTCCATCAAGAAAATGATATTATAGCTTTTTGACTGCGTTTCTTGAAGTGTTATGTCAATTTTACTTCCTACAGAAGAAAGACACATTGTGAAGATCCTTTCTATCAGGCAAAAAGAAACCTCAAGACAGTTTTCTGGATTTTTTTAACTTTTCATCTAAGTGTTGGATGTGTATTTTTAAAAACTATTTCATTTTGTTGTTGTTTTGTTTCATTTTGTTTCATAGAATAGACTACTTTTTTCCAGATATTTCTTGTGTCATATGAGCTTAAGATCTGTCACTGCCTTATTGAGCTGGACACTAAAAAAGCTTTCAGTTCTGTCCTAACCTGAGAAACCTTTCGAATGCATTTGTGCTGTATCAGTATATCTCTACATTTCTCAGTCTTCTGTGATATCAATCTGTCCTGTGTGCAACTAAGGTTTTAATGGCAGGACTCAAGTGCTTCAAGTGTGTTCTTCCTACGTTCCATTTTTAGGACTACCTCATGCAGGACTGATTCCTTAACAGTGAGAACAAAGGTATGTCTAGTGCTCAGAAACTCTTTATAAGTCAATAAAAGTGCAGTGTGAAATATATAAAGCATCAGCAAATTGTTAAAAACTGAAGCTCTTATTGCCATTTTTTATTATTATTATGGCTCTTTCCTGTAGTAAATTAGAGGTCAAAATTTTGGAAATATACTGTAATATAAACCAAATATCAGTCAAACAACCCATGTAGAGTAAGGCCCAAGTATAAGCCTCTAGAGCTGTTATTAAAGTGCTTTCATGGAGTTTCTGTAAAGGATTTCAGTGAAGGTTGAGGGAAAAAAGACTGCTGAATGGTTTTATAGATAGCAAGACTTTCTCTTTTAATGCAACATAAATTTTATTTTACATGTCACTCTTCTCTGACTTTTATTATTTTAATAACATAAAGGGTGAGATTACCAATGGGATTTGTATGCTCAATTCTCATTAATTTTAATAGGAACTGGTCATCAAAATCCCTTAGGCAACCCTGAAAACATCAGCCAAAATTTCCTGCTGTATTTGAGAGCAAACCGCAAAATCAACAAAGCCCAGAAATCTCTCCCAGCTGAAAATCTGTGAGCACATTTACTGGATTCCCACAGCACTGGATAGAGCATAGAGAGAAGGCTGAATCCCTTTTCAGGGCCCTGACTCATGAAGAATGCAAACAGAATGTAACAAACACAGGTAACACAAAATACGAACAAAGCTGCATTGTCTTCCCCACTGCTCTTGAAGCATCTTGCTGTATTTGACAAATGCAGAATGCTTGAGAGTAAATGATGAATTCGTTTGAGTTATAAAATAAAGAATCATCAGATGACTTAGTAAATCAGCCTAAGTTTTAATTCACCACAGTGAAATCACAGATTTAGCGGTCAAGATTTTAATGGGTACTCAAGAGCCTGACTACAACGAAGCCTCCCTGAAGTCTGCGATCATTTGGCAACCATTAAAATCAACAGGCAGCCTTCCATAATTCCAGGGTATGCTGCATCAGGTCACTGGGTTAAGATCTGCTTTTACTAGATACACCAGCTTCATTAATAAAGTATTTTCTCTCCATGTCTGTAAGAATTCCATGTCTATTACATTATGAAGTCATACTTTTCATTAATGTATTATATCCCCTAATCTCTAGCTACCAGCATTCAAATTAAGGTTCCTGTGACAAAATAAGTGAGAATGAAATAGGGGGGTGCGTGTGTGTGTGTGTGTGTGTCAGTAAATAAAGATTATGAATAATTTATTTAGAGCTGAGATGAACTTGTTTTGTTTAACATCAGTCATCGTCTCAAAATGTCCACACATACTTTCATGATATTGGATTAGTATTTAATTGCAGTTCTTTTTCAAAGTAAGAAGATGTTTTCCCAAGATATGAGCAAGAGTCAAACATATCATTGACATAATAAAAATTTTAGTTATGATAATAGTGTTCATTATTCACCTCCTTCATCCTGTAGGAATATATGACAAAACTCACATCTCTGTTTTCTTACTTAGTAGAACTGGAAATCTCAAACTGTAAGTTTTTGCTAGTTTTAGAAGGCCAAGTTTTAGTCAAGGGATTAAATAGGAGCTCTTGTAGTACTGCGTTCACATATTTTTGTCCAAGGAGCTCCTAAATTTTTTAATGACACTACATAGCAAATTGAATTTTTAAAAAAATCCAATCCTAAATAGATTAACACTTTCAGAATTGTCCCATTATAGAAATTGTGCCTCCTGCTCTATTAGTTTTATATTGTCTTTAATTTATAAATTTCAATCAGTGTGTTCAAGTAAGCAATCATCTAGAATATATTGTGCTGGAGAAGTTACTTTTTGCCATTAGTAAAAAAACAAAATAATTTTTTTGAAGTATCTTTATAGTTTACCATGGAATACAGAACTACCAGGATTATCAAGGCCATAAATCTTTAATAGAAAGATCATGCAGTCATTTTTCCAGAAAATTTTAATTTAGAATGTANGGTGGGGGTGGGGGGAAGAGGGGAAGCGTAGCCTTGTTGTGCAAGTGAAATGCAAAGGAGGTGCCAGCTTTGTAAAGAAGAAAAATGTTTTCAAACAACTGTTTTCAATTTGTGAAGTAATGTCGTATGATAATAGATTCCATTTTCCACTTTTAGTCAAAGCAGCTTCATTCTTCAATTGACTACAAAAGTGCTTGGAATAATTTTTGCTGGCTGTGTCCAAAGTCTGCTTTTCTTGAACAAAATTTGGAAGCCCTGAATGAATATTATGCTGTAAATAATTCTTGCCTACAGATTGGCATAAAAACAGTAAACCCATTAAATCTCTCCTTGATATCATCAACTGTCTCCATCACTACTGGAAGTTCTTATTTCTGCTGTAATCTGCTATTTTTTGTCAGATAAACTAAAATCATGAAACTCTATCATAAGGATCTTGAATGCAACATTTTAAGGACTAGAATGTGACTTTGAGGCTAAATACAGAAGTCAGGGAACAAGCCCCAGGAAGAAAGGAGGAGAGATCTGTCCAAATGTTGGATTTCGATGGGTGTTCTGAGAAAGTTTTTGCCCCTCTTGTTACTCCTTACTAAGGTCTTGCCACTAAAGGCAAAAATGGACATGGAATTTTGCAGCCATAATTACACCTATACTTGCTGATCAAAGAGCTAAACTGAAATTCAGACATGTAACTCTTGGAGTCAGGACACCTGTAAAGGATTATTCCCTTGGAGTGGAGATTATGGGAAAGGACTGCTTTCTAAGGGATACAATTTACTTTTATAGAACTTCTTAATCAACAATATCCTCTGTGTCTTCAGATCTGTCCTCTTTCCCTTCACTTAACTGATTTAAGGCTCTACTCAGTACTGCAGCCCCATGTTGAGACTGAATAATTTAATACTCTTTAGGAAAATCTTAGGTTTTGGTATTAGACTGCTTCTCAGCTTTGATGTGTTTTTTATCATTGTCTCGACATAGCATTGACTACAATGTTTATGATAGGGAAGCGTGTGGGATGCTGCAGATTGCCTGTTTTGTGCATCTCCAGATCTTTGTGTCTCACCAGCAGGTGTGTGTGCAGTTTGTAGTCCCCCAAATTGTTCAGCCCATTTAAGATTGTCATGCAGCTGAGAAGCACTACGCTTTGACCTGTAAACACAATAACAGTCTGTTTTGAGATAACGGAAACAAATTAAGCAAAGTAGAGGGAGATTGGGCATTATTTACTTGTCTTTTCTGTCAAAAAAGCATAGCTGTGGAAATGCAGTGCATCTGACAGTGTGTACCTTTTTTTGTTGACAAAATGCAGAATGTCTTCAGTCCAATAATGAATAGATTTAAAATCTCTTGGAGACAGAGCAGTTACAGATGGACATTCCTCGTCTCCTCCCCTTCTTATGAGGTAGATTTGATCTATTGCTGTCTTTTTCTGAACTCAAGCATATTTTGTGTTTGAGTTCTGTTGTCTTCACCTAAGTGCAGCAACAGAGAATAGCATAGCTAGAAGAAGAGCTAAGTACCTGCTATCTGTGCATTTTATGGCTATTAAAAGAAAAAAACTTTTTCTTGCTTATTGCGCCAACCTATCCAAAGCACATGTCAAGACAATAAAGTATGGAACTTATTGAGGTCATTTGGACTAAACCCTCAGCTTCTGACCCAGAATGTAGTAGATCAAATTATCAAGGCTTATTTGTAACCATATGAAAATTTTGAACTTCAGAATAAAGTGGAACCTTAAAGATTTAAACATTTCTGAGGACTATCTATCCTTCTTCAGGTTAGTGAAAGTCCCTATTGGTGTGATGCGATGGTTGCTAATGTCAAGAAGATATTTCTCACACAGATTATTGAGTTGTTCCTTTTACTGAGTGTTGGTTGGAGACAGAATAAAGGAAATAGTAACCTTTTAGCTTGCGTAGAATAGAAATTCTTGCAGAAGCAACACCGGGTCAGTATTGATCTCAGCTGTTTGGACTAGTGAGTTCTGAGTAGGAGCTTCTGTTGTGCTATGTCCCTTGTGGGGAGAGCTTCCAGCATACACACACACTTTGCCAGCATTTCAGACTTTATAAAAGAGCAACCACAAAACTACTCACTGAAAAATCTATGTGGAATCTAGTTGTTAATTGTTTTTTTCAAATCATTAACTGAACGTCCTCTCAGGGATGTCAGTATTGTACCACCAATTATTTTTAAAAAGGGACCAGCCTTGCCAATACTTTTAACATATATCGGTGTAGATTTCAGAATGGCCACATAACTGTTCCATATGGAAAGGACAACAAATGACAAGCTGAACAAGCCTGTGTTTTAAAGAAAAACCTCATTTAAAATTACATAGTGGCATAAGTTATGTGACTTTCCTGAAAAACAGAGCACTTGAAATTCCTAGGAAATTCAAGAGGTACAATGAAATATATTCCATACCTGAAAAGCATGAAAAAACAACTGTAGGGTCCCACATTTTAAAAGCACCTTTTAAGGGGTCTCACAGCCCTCCTGGAGTCCTGCATTGAATAGTTATACAATTCCTCATTGCTGGCTTGAGACTTCACTTTTAAATTAACTTTCCAGAATGATTTAGTGTCTAAAAGCGGTGTTCCATTTAGAAAGCTTCATTTGCAGGTTTTTCTGATCAAATAACTGCAGAATTTATCTTTGGCCCACTTTTGCTTTCTGCTTTCAGTTTAAGGCCTTCCAAAATTCACGTGAGAGAGGTGGTGTCCTGCATGCAGGTGGCCCCGTGAAACAGCCCTGCCAGCCCCGAGGGGAGAGCGGGAGGAGGGCGGGAGGGGCTCCAGGCGCCCCCGCAGAGGTGCCCCGGCGGCCCCGGCAGGGAGAGGCCCCGGCGGGGCGGGTGGACGTGCCCTGATGGAAGCTGCAGCCCACGGAGAGCCCACGCTGGAGCAAGCTTATCCTTAGGGACTGCAGCCCCGGGGAAGGGCCCGGGCTGGAGCAGGGCAGCGGCGAGAGGAGGCGGCAGCGGCAGAGAGGAGCTGCCGTGGACAGACCGCAGCCCCGCATTTTCCTGCACCACACAAGTGGAGGAGGTAGAGGAGTCGGGAGTAAAGGAATGAAGGTGAGCCTGGGAAGAAGTGAGAGGCACAGGGAGAAGGGGTTTTCATTTCTGTCTTTGTTTCTCACCATCCAACTCTAATTGGCAATAAATTAAATTAATATTTCCCCAAGTCAAGACTGTTTTGCCTGTCACAGTAATTGGTAAGTGATCTCCGTATCTATATCTTGACCCATGAGCTTTTCCATCTTTCTTCTTGTCCCCTCTCCTGTTGAGGAGGGGATGAGAGCATCTGGGTGGGTGTCTGGACCTTAGCCACGGTCAACTCACCAAGGGTGGTCAGATGTTTTTTTCTGACCAATCTATTCTCAGACAAAATGGCAAATTTTGCTGTCAAAAAATACTCATGTATTATATTGTCTTCAAGCAGTCCAAGGTAGCAAACATTCCTGTGGGAACCATGTTTTGGTTCCACATATATAGTAATTTTAAAATATTATAGTAATTATTCAAATTTTGTTCAAATAAACTGGTGGCTTTTCTAAAATTTCATTACTTCAGTGAGATCAACATTTCACTTTGTGACTCTAATAATCAACTTGGAAGTATGTGTCTTTGTAGGTAATGCGAAAACATGTTCTTATTCTAATGATTAGGAGTGCATCCAGCTCCCACTGGACTCCATAAGAAGCTATAGAATCTGAGTACTTATGAAAAAGAAAAAAATTTGGTTGAAAGTTTCGTAGCTATGTGTGCAAATGTTAGAATAAATAGCTGTTTGTGAACAACCAGATGTGAATGACCAAAATATTAGTGACTACTGTTGGACGTCTATTTCAAAATTTCTTTATGGAATTTCTTATTATTTTATCTTTGTTATTTAGAGACTGAGTGAGTAAGACTTACTTTTTTTAGGGAAACATGCTAACCAGGTAGTGCTTTAGCACTTCCCACAGGACTTAGTGCAGCCTAATACACTTTTTGGTCCCTCACAGTACTCCTAGAGTGAAATTTCTGCTGTTTTTTCTATTGCATGGAATGCGTTTTTCTCTGAATGTGTCACATGGGAAAAAAAATTCATGTCAATGTGAATTTCCTTTGCTCTCTGGAAGGAGTATCAAAATCATGTTGAATATGGTAAAATCAGGAAATATAAAGGACCAATTAACCAGGTCCTTTCATATTTTTTCAGATCACAGATCAGATCTAAATAATCTTAAATTTTTGGGAAGATTCACTGGACTTTGGATGGGGTCTTGAGTCTTAGGTAAGTGACAGACTGAAATGCAGCTTTAAAACAGAATGAGTGTGTGAATTTCACCAGCGGTAGGAAAGCAAAAGTTAATGAAGAGGAACCTGTCATGAAAAGAGGGCTACCATGGGTGAGAGCAGCAGCAGAAGAGTTGACACAGGGCCATAACACAGTCAGGGGTTCCTGATTTCCATCATGCTGAAGCTAAGCAGAGAAAGAAAGCAGCTGGACTTTTGTGTGTTGCCTTTCTTCCTGAGATTTTACAGGTCATTAGGGGATAATAGTACCTTTAAAAGACATGACCAGTAGGAGATAGGAGAGGCTTCCTTGTTGAAATTTCTGTAATTACTCACTCATGTTGGGTTCCTTGAAGAAAGAAGTGGAAGGAGTTTTGAGGTAGCTGACCTCTCCTTGGAGAATGGTTTATTTTCCACAGGGGAGTGCACAAAGAATTGTCTCAGGAACAGTGAAAGTGAATACATAAGGACTAAAATAAATCTCTGTAGTATATGGAATACTTAATTCCATTCTTACTTTTCACAGTGCACTGCTGTTCTTAAACCTTATTCCATATTTTGCTATAATGTTTATTTTTTTACTGAGATGTGCAGTAAAGTAAAATCAAAGAAAGAACATTAGAAATCATTTCTTTGAAATCACCTGCCTAAAGTTTTCTTGCTGGTTAAAAGAATATTTCAATTCAAGCAGTGAAGACTGGTCCGATTATTGCAGTCAGGAGCTCTTTCAAACTAGTGTTAGATGTAACCACTAAGAAAGATCAGCTCCTCGGTTTTCTACTCTACACCACAGAGAAATTAATGTTGTCCCACTAACTTTGCTGTTCATGCTATTTTGTACAGATGTCATTTTACATTGTTTTGGGGTTTAATTCTTTCTGTCTTACAGCATGATAAAGAGTTTTGTATTAAAAAGGGCTTCAACACTTCCTTTTCTCCCTTTAGGTTGCAATCACCAGGGCATGCATTTTTTTTTGGTTGTGGTTGTCTTCCGTGCATCACCTACTTTTTTTCCATGCAAATTATTAGTCTTAAGTATAGATTCCACAGATACATGGCAATCAGTGGGACGTCTTTATTTTCCCTGAGTTAGCTCTAATGTGGCTCCATTTTTAGCTCACCTTGGGTGGTCTATTGGGAGAGTGTAGTCTAACAACTCTTAAGCTGTTAACATAGTTTTTTTTATGCAGCAATTCAGTAATTGTGCAGCTTGGCTTCTCCTTAAAACCTAGGCTAAGTCTTCAGGAGTTCAGCTGAGAACAGGTAACTGAAATTGACACTGCACTATGGATTCTCTGAAGTCTCAGGGTTTAAGACAGTACAGTGCATGTCTGTGGATGATAAAGATCTAGAAAGAAATGTAACTACAGGAGCGACAGAAGGATCAAGACCATGATGATTGATCAATGAGATAGACAAGAGATAGGATGTTGAAATCTGTGAAAGAGAGCTGTTAACAAAATAAGATGATCTCCTTCAGGATAGCTCCAAGAGAGTCAGCTCATGGACCTTATGTGCTATCTAAGTTAAAGTATGAAGATAAAAAGCAATGAGACTATGATAATAAAAACGACTAACACCTCATCTTTGCCTTCCCACTATGATATTTTGGTATGGAGAAGGATCATGACATTTGAAGGTCTGGGATTAAATGAACTGGTGTGTTACAGACCACACTTAAAAAAATAAAAACCAAAACTGTCACATTAAATTACAATTTAATTAAGCTCTCCATACAACAAATTGCAATGTGAGAGAAGCACTCACTGGTCCTAATTTTGCTTTGGGTGGTTAGAAATGAAAAAAATGATGAAAAAAATTATCAAAATTTAGATAAATTAAAATGTTGATACCAGTTTTTTAATTTATTCTAACTGCTCAGATTCTAACTTTTAATATAATATTTCATTTTTTAATAAATATAATCAGATTTTTTTCTGGAACTTGTTCGTGAATATTATTTTTTCTCCTTTATATCCTCTCTCCATCTTTCTTTCACCCTGGATGAAAGAACAATCTGAGAACTTTGGAATGTACAGGGGAAGAGTGGCAGGCTGACTGCGACAAGAAAACAAAAAAAAATTCACAGATCTTTCTCAGAAATTTATTGAGCAAGTAACCGATCTGCATATTTAAGTCTCTGTCCTTGAAGACGGCTGGATTTTGTCTTTACAGAATTTTCAGTATATGGGCTAGGCATTCAAGCACTCTAGACAATGTTAACACATTCATTTACAAGCAAGCTGTAGAGAATTGTTTTTATTTCACATCTCAAATGTCAATGCTAGTTGTGTGGCTTGTGGATGATTGTCACAAAATGAACTCGAGGCCTTTCTGACGTTTGTGGGAGTTTTGCCATTGACTGCAATACAACCAGAAGGTTGCTCACAGCTGTTACTATAGTGATTGGAACTTATTTTTGTCTGACATTGTCAGAGAGTCCTTGGAAGTCTTGTTCCAGTTGATTTCCTATACACAGTTTGTGTTGTGGTAATTAATAATGGCAATATTTCTGATCAGCATTGCACCTATAGTGGGAATTCTCTTGGCTCTTTTGTGTGTTGTATGACTTAAATCCAGTATAAACATAGTGAATAACCTTGAAAGTGATAATCAGCACTAAGACAATAGCCTTTGTCTTTTCACAATATCACAAAGCTTTCTCTATCAGAATATTTGTAAGGCTAGATTTGAATAAAAACTTATTTTGAAATCTTATTGGAAGGTTTTTCTCAGCTTTTATCTAGGATAATTTTTACATTGAAATAAACAAAATATTCCTTTAAGAATGGTTAACTGAAGAACTTTTGTTGATGTTGCGGGTCTTATTAAGAAAACAAGTGAGGGAATTAAGGTTGAATGTACTACCCATATTCTACCCAAAGGCCTCATATTCTGTAATCACTAAGCTACCTAGTTTATTCTTTCTGAATGAGGCAGAGCTCCTATGGATAAAAACAATATGTAATCAATGAGTTAAAAGAAAAGATCAAAGTATTGTAGGAGATGAAGTTCCAATGACAGTGGCATTTGCAGATTATTTTCTGGTTTACTTGTCTAATTTTTTTTTTTTTTCCTGTGCAACATAGAGAGACACCTGTAGAGATGTGGCAAAAGTTGTATGGTTTTCCAATGAGAGCAGGCATACCTTTTAAGAATGTAGTGAAAATGGTATGACACATTTACCTGTTATTTGAAAATACTACGCTATACTGTGACCAGATTGTATTATGGCACTTGTATAGAGGGACAGAGTTAAGGGTAACTTTTGTAATTTTAATCTGATATTTACTCTGTTAGATACACTGATCAATAAACAACTCTCATACCTTACTGTATTTTTTATATACTACTAATTTCCATTGGGCGGAATGTCAGAACTGCTCCATATGTATGTTACTATGTTGCCCTCTTGTGACCAGCTCTCTAAAATAAGAAGCCATGGGCCACTTAAAGAACAGAACCTGATTTAAAATAATAAAAAAATGAATTATTGATAGACTTACATCACTTGTGCATTTCTCTTACACTAAACAGAGCAAAATTTTTATGCTTTCTAAACATGTTGTTAAATATCTATCATATGTATACTGTTTCTATTCCTTTCTGATCCTAGTGGTGATTTTTTTTGTGGTTTTCTCTTGAGATCTCTGTCCTGAGGTGACCTACTATTATAAAAACAGTATTCACAAGCATGTAGGAGCATTTTATGTGTTTACTATGATGTCAGGAGATTGAAGTTTTTTTATTAAATATGTATATGTATAAAGCACCAAGCATCAATTCATTCTGGTTTTTGGTTCTTTATCTCCTATGTTTCAGATACTGTTTGTTGCAAGTAGGCAAAACGATAGTGAAATTAATCTGTCACTTATTTTGGATGTAAAACTGATTAAGTTTTCTTTTGGGCTTTGTAATTTGGTTTTGGTTATGTTTTTGTTTTGTTTTTTCTTCTTATGTGCCAGTCGTTTTTAAATTGATTCCATTTCTTTTGATGCATATATAGCTCACTTGGGTTAGTCATTAACTCTTACAGATTTCACTTAAGAAGGAATTTTAAAATGGTAACTTTGACTATTGCCAAGTGTAGTTGACTAGTTAAATGACAGACCAGCTATGATAGATGGACCAAACTCTGAAAACTGAGAAACTGAACAATTAATCGTATATTAGCAACAATGCACAATGGATTATAAACATCCTCTGCAATTAGTTACATCTTCAGAAATCCCAGATGTTTTTGCATATTAAGCAGAAGTCAGAAGCAATGTCAAGTAATTTTCTCATTTTCTGTAGTATTTTCCAATGATTCAAACACAACTATGTCTGGTTTGTCTTGCTGTGATTCAGAGTTTCCTTGAGAAGATAGACTCTTGTTTTACTGTGTGTTATGATATGAAGTGGTCCTAACTCTTAATTACTTTAAAATATTTCATCCATGTCTAATGTGACCAGTCAAAAAATATTGAGTCTAAGACAACTGAATTGGGGGCACAAGGGAAGGACGTGCATGTGCATACACACTCACATATGTAACGCTTTGGATGGTATTCACCTCTCAAAAAAGCACCATGTTGTTTGATATAGAAGATACTGGAAATCAAATGTGTCTTTATCTTTTAGGAAAATATTTAGGGAATAAAGCCACTGGCCTAGAAAGCTGAAACATTCCAGCAAACTACTCTTTCCTTAAACAAGGAAGACTCTAAGGGACATCTGAGCAAATTAAGACCTGAGAGTTAATTTACCTAAAAAGGGGATTAGCTCCCATTAGACTAGAATTGGCAAAGCCACCCCAGGTTACATTTTAATTAGAATTTTTGTTACAGCTTTAATGCAGAGAATGCTTGATTAAACAATCTACTTTAGAAAAGTATAAAATTCTTCTTCATTGTACTTTGGATCCCCTCCTACAATCACAAAGATATACACAGACTAGAAAGCATGTATATCACCCTCTCAGTAGTTGAGAGGAAGATAGTAAGTAAGCATATTTTTTCCTATATAAATCTAGATACAGTAACTTCTAAAAAGAAATTAAAAATCCATGATTTAGAAGGCCAGAACTCAAGTACAAGGTAGCTGCCTAGTGCTGCTTTTCCAATGCAGGATAAAGATATTATTCAATTGCAGTGGGAGCCTGTGGTGAAATATGGATATGTTATCATTTTATCTGCAGTTGGGCCCAGCAGCATCATCGCTTGGGTAGACAGAGTATCTCTCTGTTGGCAGCTGAACTGCCCTCTCTGTGTGAGGATCCCCGAGCCACCACAGGAGAGAGCATCCCTTCATCCCTGAGGCCTTCAGGAGCACACTAAGCACAGTGAAAGTGTACATCCATCACTGTCAGCTCCTCCCTTGCTCCTTGACAAATAGTGTAGCGTCTTCAAGGCATTTTATTTATTCCGTGAGTTTGCCTGCTTATTGGTGCATATGCAGTGAGTTGAAAGGAACCATTTGGCAGAGGCAAAGCCCTTGGCCTACCTTTACTTCATGAATTGCCATTACACCTATGGAAATGGTAGCTTTTGAAAGCATGTATGTTTTGATTTAAATATCTTACTACAGAGTTCCAAATGACCAGAATATCTGGAGCAAGGAGTTTAGACGAATAATCCTAGCTCAGTTCTCTGCTGTCATGACTACTGTATAGCTTTGCACAGGCAGGTTATTTGAGAGGAAATCTGGTAATCCAGTAATGCTAAAAGATATTTGTCTTTGAGATGGAGGGCAGAAATTAAATGGCAGAAAGTGTTCTCTGCAGCAGTGCATGGATTCTGTTACAGGACAAAATTGTCTGAACTTACAGACTGATAAGCAGGATATTATTTTAAGTCTTTCTACAGGAACTGTTGGATAAGAAGTGTATATCAGCATGCTAGTACATTATGCTAACATGTAGAAAGAAGTATTTTTCCTTGGAATTTCTCAAACAGATAGGAACATTGAAATAATTTTTATGGTTAATTTCAGCAATTGTCCTTTTGAATATTTCTTGGTACATTGTGGGTGTTTTTTTGCAGTAAAGCATCTTCATCTGATACAGCGGTTAATGAATTAGTATTCATGTGTTTCAGATTCACCCAGAGTCTGACAGAGAACTTTAATTGTTCATGTGTAAAGTGTGATACCTGTGGCTTAGAATAATACAGCCCAGATATACGTGTAAATTTTTAGAGCTCGAAGAAGTCTTCCTATAAACAACTTTATTCTGCCTCAGGAATATTACAAAATTTTTCTATAGTTATTCATAGTTTAAGTGTTTGAACGGTATCATACTGAGAGAATATCAGCCATTGATATTATTTATATATCTCTAATAAATATTATATATTATTATTATATTTATATATCTCAGCTACTCATTCTGCCTCTTTATAGGCTTTTATGTGGGTTAGAGATAGTTTGCAATAATTAAGCTGTAAGTAAGAGTTCACACAGGACTTCATGATCTCTAAACAGCTTTTTCATGGCTCAGTCACGGAGAGTGATGTCATGACTGGAATCTTGAAAAAGAAATCATTATTAAAGAAACATAAAGACTGATCAGATTGGAAAAATGTATCCATTAGAAAATTAGAGAGGTTGATTTACATTCATCAACATCCCCTAATGCTTAACTAGAAGTTTTTATTAATGAAACGGTCACTTTAGCACATATGCTACATAAACCTCACACATCAATAGTCCAGCCTGATTTTAAAATATTTTACTCTTAAAACAAGAATGAAATATAAGAAATGTAAATTTTCACTTTAAAAATTAAATTTTTGTGTTTGAATTCTTAACACTATGATGCGGTCAGTGTTAATTTCCATAGTTTATTAACATTTTCAGGGCTGTTAACCCATTATGGAAATTACAGATTGAAAAGAATATACTAATCCTCATTGAATTAAGTTAGTTTGGATCAAGTTTCTTTTTCTTGGTCAAAGCTCTTTGCTGTCTTTTAATCAAATCATTTTGTATTTAGGTTTAGGGAAACAAAATTGTTTTAGAAATTTTGTAATAATGTTCTTAAAAAACGGGTAAGCTGGTTTTTATGACATGCCTACATAGTACATTAGCTACTTTTTAAAGGTTTTACTCAGTTGTAACTTGTGAGCTCATCTTCACAGAACTGAAGGGGTGCAAGTGGGAAAGAAAGATACAATAACAAGAACGACTGTATAACAGAGAAATCAAAACAAATTGAACATTTTGGAGGATGGCAGAATGGAGATGTTAAAAACTGGGATGCATGTGAAGTAAAAGTATTTAGGAAAAGCAGGTTAGCAAAATGGAATATATGACGTAAAGATATGTGAGAATATATTTTTTTTTAATTGTTCTGGGTTATAGAGGAAATAGTATACAACTGTGTAAAAGCAGATGCAGGGGAAAAAAGGGATTCTGACGATGGCTTTTAAAGTCATTGGTGATGCAGATTTCAGATTATAGTATACAAGATCTAAAGCTCAGGCCTGACTTTGTGTTCCTCTCAACAAATGTGCTTTAGATTCACGTACAAGGAACATTCTACTAAGGGTATATGCTACTGTTATTTAAAGATGGGTGTTATGGATTGCAAGACAGTGTAACCTGGGATAAGAGTTAACATTTTCTAGTCCTTCAGAAAACCTTTTACAGTCTCTCAGTGAATCTGTATTTGTGCTCTGTAGCAGCCTACAATTTGTGTTTGAGTGCCAACTGTTATATAAAATTGAAGGCATTGTGTGTGATAATCTAAATTAATTTCTGCTTTAGTCATTCAAATATTATTTAGAAGTTTATATTACCAAAAGGCAGTTGATTTAGCGAACATTTTCTATGAGAGTTCAAAGTACATGGCATGATTCTGTTGGGATAGGATAATTGCATATATTCTTACAGATGGTTAATTTATTCCCCAGTTGAATATTTGGAACTGAACAATGTGAGTTGTGCTATATCCTATTTGACTTGGAGAAGTTGAGATATGACACTTTTCTGATAGGCACAGTAGATGTTTAACTCATATAAAACGTGCCAGGCAGTAGAGTTTGAAATACGTGCAAGACCTTGGAAAAAGAAACTAATTATATTTCTTTGCATAGAGAGTGTACTTCTTGTCTGCCTGGTACAGCTGGAGAGTGAGAAGAAAAGATAGTTGTATGCCCCTTTTCCACACTGCCAACGTCATGGGGTCCTGTGGACTAACTGGTACTTCAGCTACAACTTAATGCTAGTCTTTTAAACACTTTGTGAATAACTCCAAACTACCCAAGCAGATTTTGCTCTGCAATCCCTTCCTAGTCGCATAAAAAGGAAAATGTTAAGTGGGTGATCTGAGCTTTACACCATATGAGAGATTTCTCTCTCAGCATGTAACCTACAATAGGTACACAAAACCTTTCATCAAATTATCTGTCAGAGGAACTTAATGTTCATTATTATACCTATCTTATTGGTGGCAATATTAATGGAAAAAGGAGGCTAAGGAAACTTGTCACACAAAATTCAGAACCAGAAAGTGCAGTAGAATTTAAGACTCTTCTGCTCCATGTTAAATTCTAGACTCTGCTAAAATAAAACACATTTAGGCTTAGAGAATACAAATATAACTACACACTAGAGACTAAATTCTTTTGTCCTTGTTCAAGCAAATCCTGCCCCCAGACTGAATTGGGAATTTAGATTGAGTGAAGACTGCAGAATTGAGCCCTAAAGGAATACGGTTTACTGAAATAAAAGACACAAGAGAGTTGGAATAAAAATACTGCTAGCAACATGTAACAACGGAACAACATTACTTAGGGAAACATTTGAATGGAATGAATTAATTAGAAACAAGACTTTGATCTAATGCTTATGACAGTATTTATGTTCAATGTAACCTATAATTTGTATTACCTCAACTCTGTCATATACTTTTTCTATTTCCTAAATAGTGTTTGCCTATCTTTTACTGCTCATGAAAGAAAATGTTTTGCACTGTCAACATATTTGTTTGTTGTTAATAAAAGATTATAACTAAAAATATAATGATGTGTCAAACTGAACTAACCCTCCAGAGAAGCTAAGCAGATGGAAATAGTGTTGTGAAAATTAATGCATTGTAATTCAAATCATTTGCTTTTCTGCCACAAATTATCTTTAAGTCCCACCCACAACATACTAATGATGAAGCACAACAAGAGCAAGCTTATGGATTGATTCTGCTATCCTTTACATTGGTATGAAACCTATATAACACCATTTGACATCAACAGAGTTATTTCAGATTTACAATAACATAAATTAGGGCTCAATAAGCAGAAAATGAGTAAAGCTAAGTGCTTTAAATACATGTTAAGCTCAATGAAAGGTTTATTATCTCACTGATGAGCTCTATCCAGTTCCAGTTTAAAATCTGCTAGCTCTCAGAGAAAGATATGTATTAAGACTGCTTTGAAAACAGATCCATATTCATCGATGAGACATTTTTAATTTCCTTTTTTAATGCATATTTACATATTCACATTATCTGAATCTCTTTTTTGCATAGTTCATTCTCAAGCAAATATTTGTAAAAATACAGGAAATATTTGGGCTCTGTGGCAATTTTTATTTTTTTTTAAAGCATAATTGAGTGTTTAGGTGGATTTTACAACAAGCAAGGCTGCATAATTTTTAGTATTAATCTAAAATGAATTCTTCCATGTGAAAACCAACTAAGTATATACCCATTATAGTATTTATTCACAAAATTAAGGAATCAGTCATGCTAAGTATGATGTCTGCTTTAATATAGAGAAGCTAACTGCAACTTCATTTATACCTTTCCTAACCTAAGAAACCTTCATAAAGGAAGGCTACTTCTTTTTTTTCCTGGAAACATTAACTCCACCTTTCTTGCCAAAGTAATTTAAAATCCATTCCTGTGTAAGGATTTATAAACATGGGCTTTGGTGTTCATGCAGGTTTCTAGTGAATAAAGCTTAGGGAGTTATACTGAGCACAATTTCTTTCAAGAGCTAGTGGATTTCAGTTTTATCGCTTGATATGTCCACTTGTTCTGAAGTTTTGCTGAGTGTTGCAAAGCCAAACATAAATTCTTTTCAAAACTGCCTTTGTTTCTTTTTCTTCTGGAAACTTTTAGCTCTCTCTCCACATTTCCCAGTCCTCTCCTCTTTCTCTCAATGACTTTTAATGAAATTTCTAATTTGATTCTGATACTTTCCTTATTAATTCCAGGCAGATGTAACTGTAGGATTTATTATGGGAAGCTTTAATGCTTATGACATTGCCATAGGGTGAAGTTTATTGAAAAGCAATGCTCGTGTAAGTAAGTGAGAACTGGATTACATCTGGCCACTATAAAGATTACTCCAGTACGCAGAGGAAAGAAACAAAGAGAAGGAAAGAAGCAGGAATGAACTTTGTTAAATCACTATTAGCATCATTACCTTCCTGTAACATCATTAGTGTGGTAGGCCAAAGAGTGATAGTAACCCAAGTAAGAACCGCTGGTTGGCCTTAGATATGGGGAAAATGACAGGGCTGGGGCTACATGGATAGCGGGGTCATTTGTCATTTATGCTTACAATACGTTCGGAAAAAAAAAGGCAATAAATAGTTCAGATAGGTGGAATGCATTGCTTGGTATGCAACTGCTCTGGGCTGCCAGCCAGGACTTGGAAACACTGAAGTGGTCTAAATTGGGCTGGAGGTTCGGGGTTTGGTTTTGTTTTGTCTATGTTTTTGTCTTCAGAAATGTATGAACACTGCAGGATAAAAATCTTAAAATAAAAATTGCTGTTCATGTTTCAAATGGATACAAATATTTTAAATGGAGTAGTATGGTTCTGCTCTTGTGCCTGCTCCATCCAAATTTCCCTGTGTGAGACATTCTGGAAAATTTTTAATTAATATGTTTTTCCTGATTGGGAATGGATCCAACCCTTGGTAAGAGAATCAGACTTGTACTTGCTGCAGGGTCTTTTCCTACAGTCTACAGAAAAAGACATTTAAAAAATTCAGGTTCCCGGAGACCTACTATGATGAAAAGCAGGGTCTACAAATACGGACTGAAACATTAAATGGCCCTGATCTCATTCCACTATGAAATCAGAAGAAGATTGAGTCTTTGTTTACTGCTGAGTAAAATTACAGCTGAATAAGAGCTTTTTTGATAAACTAGAGATAATTTGTCTTCTTCTGTAAAGGTGATAAAGAGAACTTAGTTTTTTTTTAAAGATTCTAAGTAGAGAGACATAGCTGGTAATTTATTGGTTTGGACTAATTAGTTGATACACTGTAAGAGCTTTATTTATTTTAATATTTTATAATAAATCTTACTATAAAATTCAAAGTACATGTTTTATTAACAAAAACAAATAACTTCGAATATTTCTCTGCTTTGCAACTATTGACATGAAAAAATATTCTTATTTGGTTGTTCAGTTGCAAAAAAATAATGAAAAATACATATCATTTATTTAAGGCTTTGAATCACCTTCACTGAGCAAGCAACTGCTGTTCTTTGAGGCAGCTCCCAGGCATTTGTTATTGCCCCTCTTCCAGATGTTACTGTTCTAGTAGTAGAGTCAGCAGAATGGAGTATGTGGGGGTGCTTCATCTGTTCAAGTTTAGTTCAGCAAATTAGCTTTAATCTTCGATTAGGGGACTTGCGCCGAGCCTGGGCTGAGAATGGGAGTTGCTTCAGGGTTAGCATATGTTGAGTTCTTCCATAAGATGATAGTTTGTTACATAGATTCAGCAATGTCTTAAAATACTGCAAAAAATCACCAGATCTCTTCTATCAAAGATCTTACAATTTGGTGAACAATGTTTCTGTCTAAATTAGCTTTGTCAGTGTGGGGTGACTTTCTTTTTTTTTCTTTTGTGGGGGAGGGGTGGGGCAAAATGATCTTGACTGCTGAAATAGTGTGTTTCAAGGTTGTTCTTCCTCTCTCTCAAGTTAACACAGCTCTTTTTGAGCTTCAGGTGTGGCCTGCTGCAAAGAAATTTGTAAAATAACTTTCTAAGTTGTCATCTTTTGTGTGCCTGCCTTCTCAGTTGATGCTGCTGCCCACTGAGTTTCCTTTACTCATCAGTTCTACCTCCTGGAAATGTGGTTATCTTACCATGCTTCAGATGGCAAATCAGCAGAAAGAGTGTAAAAAATCATTTTATGGAGTGCTAGAAAATTTTTGAAGCATTATTTTCAACTCCTCATCACTGCTTTTCATTTCAGTTACATAAGAAAGTAATTTATAATGCTGTTAGAAATATGCAAACTATACTTCACAAATATTTATGTGTAGAATAGGAGTATTGACTTTTTTGAAAACATGGGTACGTATTAATGCAGTGGCCATTTAACTCAAACAGTTACAATTGTTTAGCATAAGAATGAAATGGAGGAAATTAGAGCAGCCCAACATGATCTATTCAGGACTTAATAGGGTATGGCAGTTCTTGCAGCCCAGTATAGCAGAGACTGAGTGTAAACCAGCAATAAATGCACAGTGTGAAAAGCTCATACGTGTTTCCAGGTGATGTGATTATGGTGGGTCTGGAAGTTCTGCTTAATTGTCTATGTAGGCAGTTAGAGCAGGCAGTCAGAGATAAGAGGAAGGCTTGCTGTTAGTAGTGATATAGGTCACTACTGGAAATTTAGCAGATTTTTCCTCCCTGGATTGTTCAGGTTTAATCATGACTTGAACATAGCTGCTGGTTACATAGTAATCTGCAGTGGAGTGTATTTATTTATTTTTATAGTAAAGTAAGTTTGCTAACATATTATTTCTGAATTAATATAAATAGTAATACATTATTTTAAATTAAATATTTTAAAAAATAATAAATTATTTAATAATAAAGTTGCAAATCCACACTTGAAGTTTTGTAGAAGGTATATTTTCAAGAATACTAGAAGTCATGGGGAAGAAGGCATTTGAAAAATTATTCTGGCTGTACTGAACTAAATGAATTCATACAGTATTTCTGGGCATTTTTTACTATAAGAGATGCCCATCTCATGAGTGGTTAATGAAGGTATTGTTCTGTAAGAGAATAGTTATAGGGAATAATTTTATACATGCTGAAAATATTTTTGATGCATTTAATTTGTTGAAAAAGTTAACATAATTTCACAATTTTCCTTATTTGTGTACCTACATCAGGCTATCAAATATAACTCTTAGAACAGGGCTAATATTTTACAACTTCCAAAGAACAGTTAGTAATCATTCTTAAAGTTTGTGGTGATTGGGATGAAGTGCTGATAACCTCCACTTTCTCCTGACTTATACTTAAGCCAGGTATTTAGCAATAATTTGCTATTAAATCTGTGAAGCATTAAAACTCTTCCTTTGCTTGTTTGTTTGCTTGTTCTAAGACAATGTTCAGTTAGCGTTGCAAGCACAGAGTGCTTGCTTGTATTAGGTCTATTAGCTTGCTGTTTATGTAGCAACAGGTATCGGGAATGGTCTGTAATATCTTGGTTTGTGACTTGCAGCCAAACAGCAGGTGCAATTGTCATCTCAGGCTTTTACTTGTTTACACTGAAATAAGCTCTTTCTTGCATTCACTGTAATTTTCTTCTCAGCTCGATCTTTTAGTCTCCATTTGCAGAGTGCCAGTCATGTAAGGGTTGAAGTTCTTCCTGTACCTTTGGCTGTGTTGCAAGTTACTAAACATGTTTTGCCAAATTAAGAAATTTGTCCTGCTCTACTCTGAACATATTTTTTTTTTCTGTGTATTTTAAGCTTTGCTACAAATCTAAAGGGCAAAATCTCTTTTGTCCAAAGTTAAGATGATTTTTGCATGATGTTGAAACTTGATGATACTTTCTGGTTTATAATGCCACTAATCTTTAACTAAATTCTCCAACATACTGTTTCACACCAGCACATTTTTCTTTGTCCTATTTTTCAAATCTTTTCCTGAGGAAAATCCTGGTTTCTAAATTTTCTACTGCTATGTACTTGATGTTTGAAGAGAGAGAGAGATGGTGGAAGGTTCTTTTTGGATCTCAGTTAGAAAAGCCAGACAACAAATGGTTTAATAAGATAAATAAAATAAATAAATAAGATAGAATAAAGAAAGGAATATAGATAGCGAGTAAATCCCACGTCCCTTCAGATGCTGGGCACGGTGCATGCATGCAGCATTGGACCAACCACAGATGGATTTCTCTACAGTGACAGGATCGCACAGATCCTGTCCAAAGAGAATTGTCCTCCATTTTGGTCATTTGAGCTGTTTTATATAATTTTCTTAAAGAAAACAAGTCTGTTCATCATTGGTACTGTCAAACAGAATGGAACTTCTTGCTGCACAGTTAGGTAAAGGCAAGGTTGTACAGGTGGCGTAATGGCTAGTACCCAGCACGTGGGAGCTGCCCGGAGGCTCCTCAGTTAACAGCGAACTGAGTTTGTCCTGTGGCCAAGAATTTATCCAGCACAGCAAAGACTGAAGGCCACACTGGACATGCAGCCCAGCCCAGCCCAGTCCAGTGCAGCACAGGCCTGTGCCTGCTCAGGTTAACTGTGATGTGGATCACCAACTCCTCCATGTACAGTAGTCTCCAGATCAGGATGACTATGTTGCACCCCTTGATCCACATAGACTTTACTGTTCCTGAAGATATTACAAGTTACAGATTATATTAGGAAGCTGTTCAGCTAACAGAAAGTTTCCTGACAGTCTGGGATGTTATTTCTGTCATAACACCCATCAGCACAGCGCAGGCTGGCATGGGGCACACCAGCAGATTCCCCTACAGTGGCTGATCCTGCTAATGTAAGGGCTGCTCAAGCCCTAAGTACAAGGAAGAACAGAGAGGACATGGTCTGTTCAAGGTCACTGTCTCCTCAATACAGTGTCTTCTGCAAGGCTCCCAATACAGCTACTGAGCAGGAATCTCTTATCTAGCATTTCCTCCCACACTGTACTCTCTGGTAGCTTTAAGTTTGTCCTTACAGTATGAGGACTGAAGGTGTCCAGTAAGGAAAACGTATCATTCCCTTTAATAAGGGAACAATTATTGTAATGTCCCCAGCCATACAGAGGAAGGAACAGCAAGGTTATCTAAGAAAAAAAGAATTAAGTGGAGCCAGTAAAATATTTCTGTGAAATGCTTTTCTGTTAGAAAATCTTACTTCAATGAAACAAAGTGTGGGAACATTTGCAGAGATGTTCTTGTGGGAACACGTCAGTTGCAATAACATTATTCCCGTGGCAGGGAAAAAAAAAGCAAAATGGTAAATTTGAAACAGCAATTTGAAACAGCCTGTTTCTACAGGTTTTGCTTGAAGTATATAGATTTCTCAAGCTTGAGAACACTTTCAAAATATATTTTTGCATACCTAAAGACAAATCAGTACTATTGTCAAAATTGAGGAGTAACTGTATATAGCTTGCTCTTAAATTCCCATTCGCAAGTGATTTCAAAATTATTCTTTTATGTTCTATTGTCTTTGAGAATGGTTGAGCAGGCGTAGATGTTGGCTAGACATGGAATTGTGTTATGGTAAGTGATGGACAGTCTCAGAAGGTCAGCTGTTTTGGTAAAGTTCAGATGCTTAAGCCAAGACTTGCCATACTTCCTCCTAGACCTGTAAAATAGGTCAAAAATCTTACATAAGCAGGCTTGCAAGAGCCATTAAAAATGTGATATTGAAAAACAAATTTGACTTATGAAGATATAAAGTTATAAAAAGTGAAGACACCACCTAACAAAGTAAAAGGGGAAGAAAATAGGTAAGCCCAAACATGTGGTGTACTGAGGGAAACGACAACCTATTCTTCAGCTTTCTGTATAGCAAGGCTCTCAGCATTTGTCACAAAAACAGTGAAAAGTGCAGATACTTTCAGTACGATGACAAAGGTTGACATACAAGCACAATGCTAAAAAGTTGTCTGTTCCTAGCCACAATCTATAGAGACTGTTAACACCAAAACTGTCTTAGTGCTGTTGGAAGAGTTTTCTAAACGCCATACAAAACTGAAGCACAGATGAGAAGTTTTCTGCAAAAGAAGGCTATTACTTTTTTTTTTTTTTTAATTAGCCAACAAGAAAACTGGAATGAATTCTTAAAATATGAAGACTACATTACAAAGGGAGTTCGGAGAAAAGTGTCAATGAGCAGGAGGCCAGAGAAACTGGAAAAAAATTTAAAAGAGGAATTTGTAAATGTGGTCAGATATCACCAAGAGACTCTTTACACTTGCATCCTTATAAATATTATCTCAAAGCTGCCCATTACAATTACATGTAAAGGAAAGGCTTAGTATACACCTGATGCATGACCCTTTCAAGTACTTATTTTAGTAGCTTGATTTTCTTTTAACCGTTCCGATTTGTCTATGGATATGAGAAACTGAAAAGGAGCCTTTTATACACCTTGTCTTTTCTTGACATATCCCTATAGATCCTGCCTTAGAAATTATACCGTGGACAACTCTGTGGGAGGTATGTCCAGCAAGTAATGCCAATATGGCAAACCTGCTCAAGGAAGAGCTGTCCTTTCCCTCTTCACTCCATCAACTATAATCTTTGCGCTAAAGTTTGACATTAATTTAAAGACTGGATTTACACATATATGTAGAAAGCTTCTAATAGTATTTCTAGATCAAATATTAATGCTGCATATGTTAGTACAAAAAAAAACAGAGAGGCAAAATGAAGCTTTAAAACTCTGTCTGCACCTCTGCAGTACAAGCAGCATGGGGTAAAAAAATTACTTATCTGCTTTCTAACATCCCACTGAGTAGCCCCAACATGTGGTACCAGGGGTTTTGGAAGGAATGTACAGACATAAAGCATTCTCAATGGAGAGTCCAAGTAATGTTTCACACCACTTAGAGCCCCGAAAAAGCCTGCATAGCATGGATGAGCTTTTGGGATTGCTGAAGGTATATTGTCAAGTGAGAAGCAGACTAGGTTGATTAAAAGGTATAAATATGACTTAAAATTTTTCTAGCTCCTATTTCCTTATGCATGTTCAGTTTTAATTAGGCTAGTACAGAACCTTCCTCACATGTATTTGGAATCTAACATGCATTCAGTTTTACATTTGAGGTAACTATTTACTGAATAACTCTGTGGTCTTCATTGCAAGGCCCAGTGTCAGGCATGGCATTTCCTATAAATAGCACTTTTAGAAAGGGTCATAAATGTTGTTACAGTTCTTTTGATAATGTCATACATATATAATTGCAGAAAAAGTTTCGTTTGTAGGTTTACAGTTCTTTTTTTTTCAGCACAAATGAAAAATATTAAGCTCTTTATTCTTTATTTCACAGAATCACAGAATGGTAGTGGTTGGAAGGGACCTTCAGAGATCATCTAGTTCACCCCACCTGCCAAAGCCGGTTCACCTAGAGCAGGTTGGACAGGAATGAATCCAGGAGGGTTTTGAATATCTCCAGAGAAGGAGAATCCACATCCTCTCTGGGCAGCCTGTTCCAGTGCTCTGGCACCCTCAAAGTGAAGAGTTTTTTTCTCATGTTGAGATGGAATTTTCTGTGTTCCAGTTTCTGCCTGTTGCCCCTTGTCCTGTTGTTGGGCACCACTGAAAAGAGTCTGGCCCCATCCTCTTAACACCCACCCTTTAGATATTTATAAGTATTGATAAGATCCCCTTTCAGTCTTCTCTTCTCCAGGCTAAGCAGACCCAGGTCTCCCAGACTTTCCTCATAAGAGAGGTGCATCTTCATAGCCCTCTGCTGGACTGTCTCCAGCAGTTCCCTGTCTTTTTTGAACTGAGGAGCCCAGAACTGGACACAGTACTCCAGATGTGGCCTCACCAGAGCAGAGTAGAGGGGGAGGATAACCTCCCTCGACCTGTTGGCCACACTCTTCTTGATGCACCCCAGGATGCCATTGGCCTTCTTGGCCACCAGGGCACATTGCTGGCTCATGGTCATCCTGTTGTCCACCAGGACTCCCAGGTCCCTCTCAGCAGAGCTGCTTTCCAGCTGGTCAACCCCTAACCTGTACTGCTGCATGTGGTTACTCCTCCCTAGCTGCAGGACACTACACTTGCCCTTGTTGAATTTCATTAGGTTCCTCTCTGCCCAGCTGTCTAGCCTGTCCAGGTATCACTGTATGGCAGCACAGCTTTCTGGTGTGTCAGCCACTGCTCCCAATTTTGTGTCATCAGCACACTTGCTGAGGGTACCCTCTGTCCCCTCATCCAGGTCATTGATGAATATGTGGAACAAGACTGGAGCCAGTACTAACCCCTGGGGAACACCACTAGATACAGGCCTCCAACTGGACTCTGCCCCACTGATCCCAACCCTCTGAGCCAGCTCTCAATCCACCTCACTGTCCACTCATCTAACTCACACTTCCTAAGCTTTCCTATGAGTATGATACGGGAGACAGTGTCAAAAGCCTTGCTGAAGCTGAGGTAGACAACATCCACTGCTCTCCCCTCATCTACCCAGCCAGTCATGCCGTCATAGAAGGCTATATATATATATAAGGCTCCCCAGTCCCTTCTTCGCTCCAGACTCAGGGCATTGACTTCTTTATCAAAGTGAAGAAAAAATATCTAGCAAACAGAAGGACATTCAAACTCTCTTTTTTTTTTTAATTTTTAATTAAACATCAATATTCATAAGCTAGCTAGACGTGTAAGGACTTTGTAACCAGATAAAGCTTTCAGAATCCCACTTCTGTGTGATGTTTTAGCTCTAATTGTTTGTAATAAAGTGATTTTTACTGAAATCCACAATGATTTTATTTTTAAGACCTACTCAGTTCATAAGATATGTATGTTTCCTACCTCTGAAAAATCGATGTAAACACATCAGCTCTGGCAGGTTGTTATCAATGTTTCACAGAACCTAAAATCAACCTAAAAGATAACCTTCCAAAACTCAGAGGAAAAGACATACTTTCAAATTTGCCTGTCAGTCTATCTCAAAGGAGACAAAGTCGGAAAAAATGTCTTTAAATGTGATGGTCTCTTATGATCTATTTCTAAAATTGTGTTTCCCATTGGATAGATCTTTTATCAGAACAAGACAAAGCTTTATGCTGTCTTGTCTGACAGTGAAGCACATACTTTATACAACTTGCTGCAAGGGTTATCTCATTTAAGCTACTCTGTGATCAGTAACCTGTTTCTCCCATGGGGCTCTTCAAAGGTAGCTAGTACCCAAAACATAAGAGGGGAAAATAAAGCATTTGAAACTACTTTTTTTGACATTTTTCTGCATTGCTTCCATCTCTCTTAATCTGTCTTGTACGTGGGGATCATAATTTCAAACCACCCAGAATCTAGAAGAGGCCAGTCTGTGGTTCACCACATTCACATTTTGTAGTACATTTTGTGCATACACCTCTTCTCTATGCATCCAAAGTGAAGCCAGAAAAAGATGCTTTGGGATTACATTATTCAGGATGTTGGATACCGAAGGAAGTCAGATTGTAAAGAATCTGTCAAAATGTGTATGAAGTAGGATTCAATGTATGTCCCTGCTCTGTCTCCTAGGAAAATTCTTTAATATGATATTGAATAATAAGAAGGCTGCTTGTAATTTTAACCCACCAGAGGAGAGTTGGACCTTAATTAAAAAAAAGTTGAGCACAACTTTCCTTTGTTCCTGGGCCACTCTCAGTGGAATAATTTAGCTTATTTACTCTGGAGGCAGAGGTTCAAGAAATAGGGCAGAAGGGTTTGTTGCACTTCTGCATTGGTGGGGATGAGAGGAAATGGGTTATGCTACCTGTCTCTTTGTAAGACTAGTGATACAGAAAGGAGAGCCCTCTGATCGTTCTGAACCCTCTGATCTAGAGGTGTTACATGGTAACTTCAAAAAAATGTTGGTATTTGTATTAGCAATTACACAAGTTTTCTTGGCTGCACTGAAAACAAAATTACATTCATCAGCCATATTCAACAGAATTCAGAGAATTTCTTTTGAAAGAGGTGATACTTTATGGATTTTCATCCTCCATTTTCCCTTCTGTATGTCTCTGAGTTCGTGGCACCTAGTCAGCTGTGCATAGCATCAGGAAGATTTGGGGTATCTACAAGACTGCTCCGTGCACTTACAGAGAGTCTCTTGCAGTACTTTGGAGTGGGAGCTGATGGAAAGACTATTCTGAGGAGCAATATAGCGAGGAATGACGGTAGGAAATCAATGCCTGAGAGCTGAGATGAGTTGAATGCATTCAGGTAATGTGCCCTTATAGAACTGAATCTGACACTGATGTTACCAGAAATAATATGCTTTGACTGATGATGATCAATGCTAAATAATGGCTGTATAATGGGAAGAAGACTGTGGAGTCCCAAATAACATGAGATAATTTACAATGCTCTGGAAGCATGAAAGAGTCAGAAATGAATGAGAAATACCTGTGTGTTAGTGACATCAGCTTGTGGCTTTCATTCCAACTGAACCGCCTTTAGGACTTTAAAGCCACCTGTGCTATAGGGTACAGGGCCTTTTGGACATGTTTGACATTCACTGCACTTTCCAGAGTCTAGATGGAGGGTATGGGAAGCTTTGCAGTGTACCAGATGATGCACAGGAAAAATATCTCCACAGCTCTCCTTTTACTATTAGAAAAAGACCAAAATAACTGAAAATTAGGCTAACTGAAGGTAATTCAAGACTTCTGCCAAAACAAAGCAATCTCATTTGCATTATTTTTTGCAGTACACAATTCTGTGAATTTCTCCTCTCCTCTCCTCTCCTCTTCTCTCCTCTCCTCTTTATTCATTCTACTTTTCTG
>VZSZ01007383.1:224148-305297 GCA_013398815.1 Ibidorhyncha struthersii | reverse complement strand
TCCCTCTCCCTCTCCTCTCCTCATCATATCATCTTTCTCCATGCTAGTTTCTTCAGGTTTCTGCTCATTTCATTTTTATTGATAAAGTGTAAAATTATCAGATTTAAGTACCCATTAGCTACTAAAATTTGAAACCAGCTATGGCACAAAGTAAAATAAAATCTCAGAGTCTCAATTTTCTTCTCTCTGCTAGTGCTTCTGGCAATCCCATGTGAGCTGTTAGTATGATGAATAAACATGCATTGAATTGGTTCATTAGGGTGGAACTATAGATCTCCCCTGATGTTTTCTTTATTCTTTGAGAAAGAGGCTTCATTGTTTCTATATATTTGGCTGTTACAGCTGTGATGCTGCAAAGCAAAACAAAGTGCCATACAACGAAATGCTTCTGCTTATAGAAAATGCAAAAATAGGAAGCAGAAAAGATAAACATGATGCAAATTGAATGCTTTATCTTGCTGATTGCCAGGCACTTGGAGGGAAATTCTTCCATAAGTTGTGGGGTTACAATGACTTGTTGGAAATATATTCTCATCAAAATCACAACTTAATATTTAATAATATTTGTTCTACCCTGGAATCAGATACAATAGTAATGCTTCTCTATAATATCTATCACTCCCCATTTGAAGCTGTCTAAAACATTTTAGTCAATTAAGCTTCATTGCACATCTACAATGACAAAGTTTGCTCCAGCTATTGGGCAGATGGAGGAATGTTACTGACAAACATTAAAATGCCCTTGCCTGACCATTCACTGACATCCTCTTTATTTCAGCAGTCTTTTTCATGAGGAGTGTCCTATGGCACTGCTTGTCTTTGAAATTAAAGTTACATTTTTATTTCTTTTTACAGTGTTAGTAGATCACTATGAAGTTAATTATTTTGATTTATGTAGTGCCTAGATGCATGAAAATCACACGATCCATGCTGAGAGTCACTACCTCAGACAGCTTATTTGTTCGAATTGGCCAAAATGAGTTTGTGAAATAGAAGAAAATTTAAAAAGAAAAAAAAAAAAAATCCCCTGATAGTTACAGACAAGGAACGAGCATGTCCAAACTAACCCAAAAAAGTTAGTTTGGTAGCTTGAGTCCAAAACAGATCCCATTATTCTCAGCTCAGCATTCCAGCCGGAAGACCACAGGCACGGATTCCAGATTGCGGTCCTTTTACTGATGTTTTGAACTAGATGTTTGCCAAGGTATGAAACTAGTCATACACTCAAAGCAAGAGGTGTGTAATGTTTGAAAGTCATAAGCATAACCAATATTTGAAGACAATCTTGTATAAGTATCAATGAGGACAAAATGTGTCCCTGTCTCTTTTTCTCTCCCTCAGATAAAAAGAAAGTGAGAACATAGTCTAGCTTTGTGGTTACCTGTGAGTGGAATTACACAACACAATGCTTTTACTACCTAGGACTTTATGCAGTACTTCTGCTCTGAACGGGGATTTTTGGTTTGATGCTAAAAATGCCGTATGCATTTCCACGGCAAGGTATATAACATTGCTGCCAGCAGAGGATATATGCAGTTAATGTGCAGATGGATGCATCCGAGTCCCAGTTTCTATATTTCAGTGCTCTTCATATTATTCCGCAGAAAGATATTACCTAAAATGACTGAGCAGCCTGCTGCAAATGCTACAATTTTGCCAGAACTTCATAGGAGATTCTGTAGTGACAGGCCAATATACAAGGTTGGTAGTGAACAAACATTCACTCTAATGTAAGAAGGCACTGTCCTTCATGGAGATTTTTTTCTTCATGAGAAGCAAAGCTGAAACCTAGTTGCGTTCCCTCTTGATTTTGTTTTTTTATTACAGGAAAGCCCAGCAGATGACCTGCTTCACAAACTGAAATTAGATAGAATTATACCACCATTCTACCTAATTTTTCACACATAAATCCTATTGCAAATGGACAGAGGGGTTTACATCTCTTTGCCTTAAATATTGTGTGCTAAGTGTTGCATCAGTCATTGTGCTTCATTCCAGATATAATTACATTTTAGCTGATGAAAGAATACTCATTTATAGTCTGAACAGTGCACCAGGCTGATGAAGTGCTCTCTTTTTTTTTCCAAAATTTCTTGGCTGAACATAATAACATTTTCACTTATATTTTTCCTTTAAAAATATTTTCCACAAATACATAGTGAAAAGAACACAGAATCAGGGAACTGCTTGCAGAAGAGACCAAAATCTAGAAGTATATGTTGACAACAGTTTTCCGTTTCTGAAATCCATATAGCAAATAAGCAACTGAAATGCAGTACAAAACATTTTAACATCCCACACTGCAAAACATTGACTGAAAATATTCATATATACTGTTGCTGTCAGATTTTTTTCCTCTTGATTATCAAAACCAATGTTTACGGTCATGTGATTATAAGGTTATAAATGCCAAAATGTGTTATTGTTGCACTGGATTTTGTGAATGCTCACTGTCCAAGGGAGATGATACTTTTAATTTCCAAACTGAAAGTCTGTTTTTCCTATTTCTGCAACTATAGTGAATTTATGAGAGGACCAAATTAACAATTTATTCTTGATTGTAGTAACTTCACAAAAAAAAACCCTGTCTTCACCAAGAGACAATGATCTTTAACAGAAAATAACATAGCAAAAAGAATTGTAATGTTTGGTCCAGTGCCTGATACTGGTTTGACTATTTCACCACTGTTTTTATAACCTTTGCAAACTCTTTTGTAAATTGACATTACATGCCTGTGAGTTTGGCTCGTTAATGATAGCTGTTGACTGTTGGAAACCAGAAAAATGTAAAATCTAGTATTTTGGGGTACATTGGTATCTACAGTTTCAGGTCTAAACAACTTGCACATTCAGTCTTTGATGCTGTTCACGTACAGTCAAGTGACACAGCTCGATTATATTTTCAACAGAAGGTTTATTCAGATGTGCTTGGAAATTGTAAGAAACTAAAGCATTTTAAAAAGTGATTACAGTTTACTAAACAGTGTGCAAAAATGAGCATCATTAATAGGAACAGTGATGGAAAAGCTTTCAAAAAAGTTGTTAAGCACAATCATACTAAGTACACCTGGTTTACAGCTTACAAAGTGAATTGCTATGAGCTACAAATAAAAAATCCTGAGAATCAGAGTGTAAAAGCTAAAATATGACTACTATGACTACTTAATCAGTGCACAGCTTGTGCTCCAATTAAGCACGACATTACTGTTCAAAACTTTAAAATTGTAAACAATAGCATCCCAAGAGTGTCTAATAAGCACTAAAATAATGACTGAAATAGTTTTCCAACCTCTCTACCTTCTTGATAAAGCTCTTTCTTTCCATGACTTAGACTTATTTCTGCTTTTCTGACTTTTTAATTTTACTTCGAACATAAGGTTATTCTTGAAACACAGGTAAGGCAATGCACGGGGGAACAGAGGATAATCTGATACTTCCTTTTAACTTGCTTTTCAGAGTTGCAGTTAGAATAGAATTTATTCCTATGCCAGAAAATCAAACATTATATATACGCCATTTAACACCCACTTATCCAGACAAGAGTTGCACAGCACATAGGTCTTACTCAGGGCTCATTTTTACTTTCAGTCTGCAGTCTTGGAAAAATTATTTTCACTTTGCAGATTCCGTGTCATCTCATTATCTTCAGGCTAAACAACTAACATCAAAGAAAGGTCTCTGTCCCTGTGTGAATGGAATGGACTGTGAAGAGAGATGTTGGCTGCAATCTCATTACATGATATAGAAATACCTGCCCCTGGATATGCAGACGTTTTCCCTGCAAGTAGATAAAAGCAGCATGCTCCTGCATTGGGACCCACAACATTGTGGAGGGTATGGTTTGAGCGGCAGCTAGGAAGAACCCCTACGCTTTGTTTCATACACCCTGTGGCAGCTTCTTCAGCTTCCTATGCTTGGCATGTGGGATTCAGCTGGAAAGAAAAGGTATGGTGGGTAAGGAATGAATGAGATCAGGCACTGTAAGCAGTGCTGGACATTGAGGCTACTGGAAGCCTAGACTTAGGAGAGACCAACAGAAACATGAAACAGCTTCCGGCTTTCCCACTAATGCCACCAATGCATAACAATTAGTGTATAGTTGGCTGGTGTATACATAATGGAGGATGAAGTACTGTATGTTTGCATTCTCGTCTCTCCTTGCTATCTTGGTTTGGGGTTTAATATGGCATGCGTATTCCTTACAGCAGGAAGACAGTTATTTGCAGCCTGTTCCTAATAACATAATTTTTGCATTGGCTATAGCCAAATTCTTGAACGAATACCTTACACAAGCCAGGACATGTGGAAATCCCATGAATTTTGCACTTAGTACCAAGCAGAAAGGTATATTCAAACACATTTTATTCTTTTTTACTGTTGCCAGGCTTTCAGACAAATTGAAAGAGGTTTCCTTTAAAGATTTCCTGTCCCACATTGTAGTGTTATTGTTCCTTTTACACAAATTAGTAGGAAACAAACACATAAACAGACTTTAAAGAAAAAAAAATAATTTATTTCTAGGTCCTTTAGAATATGTTTCAATTTCAGAAAATGCTTTTTGAGGTGCAGTAAGACCACAATTGAATTGAAATAGTTTTTTCCAGATATGTAGAAGTTATTCATGTCAACAGAAAAGCCGTAGCTATTTCAAGTTAGTTAACAAGAAAATAACAACAAAATTCCCGTGTGTACCCTTCTGTCTGTAGCACTTTTGTTAAATGCTAGCACAAGGTAACTATTTTTTTGCTTGCAGACATGGGAGAATAGAAGCGATCATAAGGAAAAGAACCACTAAATAAGAACAAAAATTAACAGGAAATATGGTAATATGTCAGTAATATAAGTTCTAATGACCTACATTCCAGCAACAGTCATTATTCTTCTCTGTAGAAATGGAAGAAAAGAGGAAGGAGGGATCCTGATCAGGGTCTGGACATAGTCCAGAGTGAAGCAGGTTTTCACTTGCATTAGACCAGAAATACTCTCTATATTTTTAATGGAGTCCTCCAATGTTTGTCCAGTCAGCTGTCAGCATAGTGCAATTGCCAAAAAAATACAATTCAGTACCAGGTAAAATAAATAGTATTATGATTGAGATCTAAAGCTTTAATAAGTACAGGTGAGCACTGATAAGACCCCTTCCTTTCGAAGCAGGGAGGAGACTTTTCTCCTGTTCTGATGATGGTTGTGCTGCAGGAGAAATAAGGACAGAGAATCTGAAGAGGTTCATCTTCAAGAGCTGCTGTATAATTCTAAAGCATATTTGATTTCAAGACTGCCTTACCAGTAGCTTGAGTAGTCCTGACATTGTCAAGTTTTTTCCTTTCTTCCTGAACAAAACTTGCCTCTCTTCTAAAAGGCAGAAAAGGAACTTATTCAACCTCAACCACTATCTGCCTTGTACGTAGCTAGAACAGAGGAAAAGAGAGAGGCTGTAATACTTCTCACCCTGCAATCTCATCCTGTGTGTGGATGAAGTGGTGAAGCACTCAGAAGGCTCTCTTGCACAGCATCACACACATTTACACATACACCTTTTTGGGAAAAGACTTGCCAAAGGACAGGTGAACTTCCAGATATATTCATCTCCTTGATCCACTGTAACTTTTGTGCCTTTACCCATCTTTAGAGCTGAAATGAGCTAGCATAATCTGATAAGCTCAATGCTAATAAAGCATTATTGCTAACAGGCAACAAAATGGGTAATATATCCCATTATTTTAATACTACTCAAGTGACTAGTCCTTGCTGCTCTACAGTACTTTTTCAGATATGTTACCCAGGGCTAGGAATTGTCTACTGATGACTCACGTGGTCATTGACAATTTTATTTCCCTTTCATTGTAATATTTGTGCTATTTTAAATGAAATTGAGCCATTAGGTAGCAGAACATGTGAAAGGATTATGTTCATAGAATTGGACTATCTGAACTTTGTTTTTAGAAAAGTAGAATATGGATCTTGAAAAACACTTCAAAAATACACTCTGAGACATTACCATGAAGTCGAACCCAAGAATACTAAACTTGATTAATGTTTATTTGTAAATAATGTTTAATTTTACTCATAAATGTTAATTAATTTGATTAATCTGTAGGACTAAAGTCAATCAGTTATCTTAAACACAATATGTTTCATGCTGTTCCCTCCGTAAACCTAGGATTTGGCTTGCATTTCAAGCAAAAATATTATCCAGACTACGGATTGTTTTCCCTCCAGGAAAAAATTAGAATATGTGTTGCTTGGCAAACAATACATTGCCAACATAACTTTCTCTGGCATCTGTCCATTAGCTCAAAAGGAAGAACTAGTATTGTCCTCCTGCTTGGCAAAGGAAATTAATTAGGATCAGAAACCTGGTTGTCCCAACTATTACAGAGCTTCCACAATTACAGCATAAAAAAATTGCAAACAAAAAACCCCCAAATTCCATTAATGAAAACAGAAGCCATGGAATTTTTAGTCTCAACACCTTCGTTTTGCCCAGCCTACTCAGACAGGAATGGTTTATATCCATTCCATTCCTTTATTAGCTTGTGCACAATATCTGGATCTTTTGGTAAAAAAGGATGGCAATTGGAGTGCAGATATTGTAGCTCCCCTCAGACTTCCCACAGGATGAACATTCAGTCTTGATGCACATAGCTCCCCAAAAGAGCAATGAACTGAAAGTGATGTCCTCTGTTATCACCCAAAGGTGAGGATTCTTACTCTCATCTGTCAGAAGTAGCGGGCTGCTGCCCTCTGAAGCAAAGAGCATGCAGGGACTAAGCTGTGAGCCACCTGAGCACTGCCCAACCCTCAGGCTGCAATCCTCTTTTGGATATGCTGCAACAAGTGCTGGCCTTTTACTTCAGGCAGTATACACTCTCCAGCTCTGTGCGTTCCCATCCTGGTGAGCAGAAAATAGCACCTCCGCTAAGGAGAAGACACTTCTCTTTCTGAAATGTTTTGGTGCTTGCAGCTTAGCTGCATTTCAATTAGGCAGGCAGAAAAATTTTCATGGGGATTTCTTTTAAAAAATAAAGTGATGCATTTAGAAAGAAATTATTTGCTGGAGCGTCAGTTAAAAAAAAGGATGACAATTTCAAACAGTACAAAAGCAACAAAAGAACACAATGTATTGAAGAAATCAGAGTTATTTATCTGAGAGAAATTTACGTAGGGGGCCAAAAAATACAGTAGAATGAGCTGAGATGTCATCGACTTTGACCCACTGAAAGCAATTAATGTGATACCAGAGTCAGCTGGGTTTATGACAAAATGTAACCTCTCTGACCCAGAGAGATGAAAATAATGACCAGAATTTCTGAGGTGGTATAATAATTGAAGTGCTAAATACTCTGTGAGGCACTGTGAAGGTTCAATTCATATCAAAGTCAGAAGAAACTGGGGTCATTTAGGCCTAGACACTCCAAAGCACTTAAGGGCTTAACTTTCCTTCCCCCCTGCCCCCAGCAGCATTAATGCTTTTCCATATCTGATCATCAAAATTATTTGAGATTGGGATATCTACCATTAGTAAGATTTTATTAGCCAGAATTAAGCAACCGCTTGACTACTGTCGGACAGGTAATAGATCTGTACTTGAGTGTTGTTTCACACATTCATCAAAAAACTGAATGTGAAAAATGACCTGTTAGCCAATGTACCATTGAAATGTCTTATATCAGAGGGCTGGAACACTGCTCCTATGAAGAAAGGCTGAGAGAGTGGGGATTGTTCAGCCTGGAGAAGAGAAGGCTCTGGGGACACCTTATAGCAGCCTTTCAGTACTTAAAGGGGGCTTATAAAAAAGATGGGGACAAATGTTTTAGCAGGGCCTGTTGTAATAGGACAAGGGGTAATGGCTTTTTTCTTTCTCTGTCCTTCAACAAGGCCTGTCAAAGAGGAAAGTTGAAAGAAATCTGATCTATGGGAACCATTGTGTACTTGGCACCAAGTACACAAGTGGAGGCACTGTGTAGAATTCATGTCAGTCAATTAATCTGTTTTTCCTATTTAGAGAACACAACGGACTTCAGAAGCCCTTTAATGAAACTTTGGTTTGAAAGCTTGCTCAAGTGTCTCACTCATTTACAAGAGCTTTCTGAATATATTCTGCTTCCATATTTGTCACTGATAATTTCAAGTCATTTCATTTCCTTTTCCTTTTGTTTCACTCTCTTTAAAAAGAGTAAAAATAGTTGTTGCAAGGAAGCTTGCAGAGATGAGAACGTGTTTGCAGTTTATTTTGAGACCTTTGGAAATAGAATTTGTTTCTCACACCAACTCACATTCTCTCTCTGTGTACTTTCTACTTAAGATATTCACCCAGTTCCATATTTTTGCTGGAAAAATCCCATGAAAAAACCAATGGACCAAAATTTAAAGATAATGCCCCAAACCCAGTGATTTGGTTTCTGCAGTGATATTTGAAAATCTGGTGAATAAATTGTGTCTGTGGACTCTTTGCTGGTGTAAAACCTAGCAAGATAGAACCTCCCTGACAAAGCTGTAACCTCCTCATGCTTAACTGCATACAAAGAAGGCAAAGAGAAAGTGAATGAACAAGACTACTACAATTATTTTTCTTGCCAAACCAGAGCTCAACTGTACAACATCTCAATTTTTAAGTGTTAAAATAGCACTTTATACTGAGGACAGTCAGATATAACCAAGATAATTCTAATGCATTTGTTAGCTGAGCTTATGTACAAAACCAAACCAAAACAAAAATACCCTGAAACATGCTTAGATGCACATATTCACAACATCTTTGGGTGATGAAGAGAGGGTCCAGCAAAGGGCTACAAAGATGATTAGGGGATTGGAACATCTTTCATATGAGGAGAGGCTGAGGGATTTGGGTCTCTTTAGTCTGGAGAAAAGAAGATTGAGGGGGGATCTTGTTAATGCTTTCAAATACTTGAAGGGAGGATGCCAGGGGGATGGGAGCAGTCTTTTTTCAGTGGTGCCCGTTGATAGGATGAGGGGTAATGGGCACAAACTTGAACATAGAAAGTTCCATCTTAACATGAGGAGGAACTTCTTTACTTTGAGGGTGGTGGAGCACTGGAACCGGCTGCCCAGAGAGGTTGTGGAGTCTCCCACTCTGGAGACATTCCAAACCCGCCTGGACGCTGTCCTGTGCAACCTGTTGTAGGTGACCCTGCTCTGGCGGGGGGTTGGACTAGATGATCTCCAGAGGTCCCTTCCAACCCTGACTATTCTGTGATTCTGTGATTCTGTGATCTTGTGCATCAAGCAGCGTAATCACAAGTCAGATTTCCTGTAGGCCTCCAGGTCAAAGTTGATCCCAACATAAATCACTTTGTGGAAGTCTGAAATTAGACATGCATGCAAAATTTTTTTTGTTTTAAAAAGATCTTCTTTTATTGTTATTTTTAGTACAAGAAACATAGAGATCAGCTTTTTCTGCAAGATGTTCATCAGTACTCCTTAGTCTAGGTAAGAATTTCTCAGGGCATCCAGAATTCCCCTATGGAGCTTTTCCTTTCTTCCGTTCTTTGCCTAGCCAACTACTTCACTTTTTCCTTGACTATGCAAATATGCTCTGGTTAAATGCACAGTCTTCAAAGGTGCTGTCCCTAAACCAAGCACAGTAATTTCTTATGCTCCCCTTCTCAGTGTCCCATTCAGTAAGGAGGCAAAAGTCAGGAAAGAGGGCAGATAGTGTGATAAGTGCTTACAGGTGAATGAATATAAGAGTGTAAATACAAAGAGGATTTAGTGGTAAGACAATAACAGTCTGTTCAGATTCTTTGAAGAACACCCACAATATCAGCATAGAGAAGTAGACATGTTTTGCAAACATATGGTTAGTAGAGCTAACTGCTTTTACAACATTGTTACAGACTCTGCTGAATGAATGTTCTGACTTCTGCAGTAAAAATTATTACCAGCATCAAAAACTATTTTTGTGTGTGAGTATATATATCAAGGTTTACATTAAACAGAACTGCGATCAGGTAATTTGTTATATTTTGTCAAGGTGTATGGATAAATATATATATTTTGCTTCTTTTAATGCTACATTAGCCCACCATAGTTAAGTAAAAAACATTATTTACATTAATTTTTTAATTTTTTTTTTTTTTTCAGAAAAATCAGGCAGCACGTCTCATAAATTACACAATCAGTATTCATCAGAGTACACAGATTAGTTTGTGCAAAATAAGGCACTTATTTAGCTGGCAGAAAAGCAGGCAAGCTTACAGAGAAGCAGAAATTAATGAAGATGGTGGAATGCTGTTAGTTACAAATACAAGAAGATTTGGAAATAAGAGTAAGGGGGACAGCGAGGGTACTTTCTTTTACACAATCACATTGAAACAGTGTTTTTACTACTTGCGTAGGAGCAGCATAAGCCCAAATTCCAGATTTAACATTTATTGTTAGTTACTATTTCTTCTTGTATTTAATTTTTGCTCACCTATTTGGATGGCAATGATTCAGGGTATACACAATGACTTAAGAACCTGTAACTGTATTTACAGCTGAATTACATACCTGGGCTTCACCTCTGCAATTAGCTTTATTGTCAGAAAAACTCCATGAATTCCTCAGACAGGATCCCTGAACTGCTTCAACATACATTCTTAAAGCTAATCATATTTTACACTTCATGCCATGTGTTTTGCATATCTGTTGATAAGCAAGTGGAATTCCAGTTTCATAGATGTTTGCTGCTTGGGTCAGTTTCTTGGTCCCACTTCATTGTCCTCTTTGAAGCCCTTCTACAATAGAAATGAAGAGGAAAAATGGCTAAAATTTCTCTCTTTTACTTCTACCACATAGCCTCAGGACGTTGTATGAGCTGCTGATCCATGGACGCTATTTGGGCTGCTCGTAACTATACCCATGTCCATACCCAGAAAGAGGATCAAGGAAACAAGTTTCCTGACATTAGTGGCTCCTCTTTTTTTTTTTTTTCTGGGAAAGCTGAATGGAGAATACAGAGAGAATTTGGCCCTGTATGATTCAAGTCGCAATAAAAGTTAGGACTCAAAATGTGAAAAAGTTATGCAGTACTTTGTTTACTTATTCTATTTACTTTGCTTGGGTTTTGTTTTTAGCCAAGCATAACCAACATCTGCGGGTTTTGTTTGTATTGTTTTTTTTAACATTCCAATTAGCTTAACTAAGGAGCAGAAGAGTGGCTCCAAAAATCAGAATTTAACAGCATTTTAAAAAGGTACAGGGTCTTTCTAGATTTTCATTGTAAGTCACGGACTTAGCCAAGATTACATAATGAGCTAGTGACAAGAATAAATCCTGTCAATATGTGTTTTTCTATCTTCAGCTTTCTCGTAACATATCAAAGACCCAAGGACCTACAAAGCACTCCTCTTAGCATTAGTGTTGTTTATTTATATATTACCCAGTAAGCTAAGTGAAGAAATCGTAACACTATAAAAAGAAAAAAACAGATCTTGTATAAAATTTGTTATGTCTTTGTCATTTGAAACTGAATAATTCTTCCTTTTCATTTGGAACTTCATTATTTGGCCAAATATGTGTGCATCTTAAGAATATAGTGGGGAACAATGCGAAAAACTAGTTTTGTTAAAGTATTGTCAAAATAAGGTAATGATCCAGTATTGTAATTGCACTGCCACAACAGAGAACGGTATTATTTATGATATGAAAGCAAAGGTAATTCTTTACATTCTCTCCCAGCAAGCTTTTTTCATAGTTCTAATTCTCTCATTGAGAAAGGCAAAGGTCTGACTTGTGTCAGGAAATTCAGCTGTGATGTTTCCTCTTTTACATGGTATTTTTTTCTGTAGTTTACATTCAGAGGAGATAACTGCCACCCTTTTCAGAATAGGATAGTAGGAAGCAATCAATATTTCCAAAAAAAATCTTAGGGAACATACTGCTTTTGTGTGTCTTATGGTGTCTTTTGATACTCCTGAAGAGTGTTTGTTCTCTTCAATAATCTAGCCAGCAACTTGACCCTATCACTCCTTTAAAATGAATGACTTCTTTAATTCTTTTCTGAGCACTGTTGTGTGAGAGCAAACATTTTTGGTATATGTGTTGACTGAAAAGGTTCCTGAAACTCTGAGCAAAGGAACTGCTTCTTATTGTTTTCTTTGTGACATGTTCACAGAAAAAGAACTTTAAATTCTTTGCAAATACATAGGATTGAATAAAAAATAATGGACAAAAACTGTTCTCAAAACACCTAACTCCACATTCAATTTCTTCTGTAATGGAAGTAAACTGCAACCTAATCACAGGTATTTTAAAGAATTCTTCTTCCTGTACTATTGTGCGTTGACCCAATTGTGAAATGCTGAAGCAGGATAAATTAGCACAAGGAGAAAACTGCTGTAATGTAGATGTGCTGTTTCTAGTACCAATCTAACTTATTTAGTTAGCCAAGATACTACTGTATGGCTCTGTATTGTGCATCTTAAGAAATCAGTTAGCGATATCAAAATGAAACAAAATGTATTTAGCACCAGATGTATTCTTATATCAGAATCTTATCTAAATGTGATTTTTATGTTAAAGATGTTAAGGATGTTAAAATACATGTGTCTAAAAAATGAAGTTTGATTTCTCAAAACTGCCTTTCTGAGTTAAATGGGAGAGACAAATATTTTGTATCATTGAAAGAAACTACTTATATTTACCTGTCTGTAGTCTGCATAGTGCATGACCTCCTTCAGTAGGTAGAAGGTAGAATTTCCATTAGTTCAGTGTTATACCATTATAAAAACTCTTTTGCTTAACATTTTGTTTTAAAATATGACAGAAGCAAACAACTGTGGTTTGAAATCATTAAATGATGACTCTTGCTCTTCTTTGCTTTTAACTTGGGTAGTCTCTTCCTCACTACCAAAAATTCTCAATGTTTAAATGGGACTGTGGGAGCCTTAATCTAAGCAGTCAGGTTAGGAAAAGTCCTTTTTAGGACTAGATATGGGGGTTTATTCCCTTCGTGCACATACATCGATTTATTCTGTAATAGAGTGTTTACTGATATAAAACCTAGGAAAATTATTTTTGTGCATGTGTGTCATACCTATTCAGGGGCACGTCTATGAATTTCCATTTTCCATAAGTATTGTCCTAGAAGGTACCATCCTGTATCTAAAAGCATATTAAAAATCCATAAAGGCTGCAAAATCAACATCTCGCAAGGTAAAACAGAGCTTCCAAATACATCTGTTTTGGACAAAGCGAATTTTTCACTGCAGAATGTTTTTCCACCATTCCACCGCCTTTGAATGATTTTGAATAGATCTTGTCCATCTCTGCTGAACTTTCCTCAGGGCAGGGATGCTATAAACCATGAGTTCTGGATTTTAGACAATATGTTTGTAGATCTACCCCAAGAACCCATGAAGATACAGCTTTGCTCCCTCTGGGGCAAACATTCACCATGGATCTGTCTCTAGTTGGATTTTGCAGGGTGCCTGACCCTAGAGTGGCTGCACCTGATAATCTTCCCTATGCGTGGTCACTCTTACAGCATTTCTGTAGTTCTGCAGGAGCCTGGTGGATGCTCATCAGCTTAACAACCATTATTAGCATCAGAAGAACTATCATGATCTTAAATTTCACCCAGCACTTACAGTATCCAAGGAGTTTCTAGTTCACTGAAAAATTTCTTCTGTCCAACTGAAATTGAAACCAAATTAAAAACCAGGACAAAATAAAACACACTGTAAACAATCACACCTGTATCAAAGTAAAAAATCTTTTTAGACCAGCTATTCGTAGGAAACAGTGTTCATATGATCACTTTTTTTTTTTCCAGAGTACTCTTACCTCATTTAGCTGATGAGTGTTGCTTTGATGTTCTTACTTTTTATCTTTCCCTTCAATATGTCATGTCAAACTTCATTTAATGCACACTACCCAGTCTTTGCACTGAACAAAAATATATAAATTTTCTCCCTGGCATTTCTGTGGGGATCTCATTGAAAATGTTAAAAACATTAATGACTGGTTTGTTTCAATGCCCATGTAGTACAGGTTGATATTATTAGTATCTCAAATTCATTGATAGGAAACTGGAGATTCAAGACAGCTGATGTCAAAGTCACTAACTTCTTTTGGTTTCCTAACATAAGGTATTCATATAGAATCTGATTTCTTTGAAGTTCATACTGTTGGTAGTGCACAGAAAGAGCACCAAGGATATTAGGGTATGGAAGACAACTCTACCATCTGGTTCAACTGTCTAGGTTGTCAGCTGAGTTTCCATGTATTGTCATAGAATCACAGAATATCTCAGGTTAGAAGGCACTAATAAGAACCAAGCCCAACTCCCTGCTCCTTGCAGGACTACCTAAAACTAAACCATATGACTAAGAGCATCGTCCAGATGCTCCTTGAACTCTGACAGGCTTTGTGCTGTGACCACTTCTCTGGGGAGCCTGTTCCAGTGACTGACTACCCTCTCACTGAAGAACCTTTTCCTAATGTCCAATCTGAACTTTCCCTGATGCAGCTTCATTTCATTTCCTCATCTCCTACCACTGGTCAACAGAGAGAGGATAACAGCACTGCCCCCTTGGGTGCCCCCCTTGAGGAATTTGTAGACTGAGGTGAGGACATCCCTTGTCAACACAGACCAAGTAGATCCTCCAAAGAGACAGGAGTCTGAGCATGCATATTTTCTTTGTCTGCATAGTTATTCTAGAATGTTTGAGTTTATACTCTGTTAACTTTCCTTGATAACACCATCTTAACTGGTGTTCAGAGAAGTTCACCAGCTTCTGTAGAATATATAAGTCAAAATCTAAGTATGTTGAACAGAGTATCCAGAAAGGAAAAACCTATAATTATCAAATCATGCATAGAAGACTATAAGTGATTTGGCATGATAACATAACCCAAGCAAGGCTTAAATCCAAATTTTTCAGGATAGCACCTAATCTTGACATTGAAAGTATGTTTTTCATTCATCTGCTTCCCATACTTCACACTTTTCAGTGTCTTCAGAAAAGGAGGCACAGCTGATCCAACTCAATTCTCTCTATAGTTCTTATTCATCACTGAGTACTTTACATTCAATTCACAAAACAAGCCAGGAATTTAAAATGTTATATCAGCCCACAGAGAGGCTCAAGGCACATGATAAATGAGACAAGCAACTAAAGGACTGTATGTGTGATCTGAATTCTAAAATTTACAAAACCCAGAAGTGCAAAACCCCAAACCCACACAGGTGAACACCTCATAAGTGATCCTGACCTTCCTCATCTGCTGTAGCTGCAGAAATCCCAGCAGACCAACAAATTCTTGCTAAGTATCTCTAGCGATATTGAGGTACCATACCATTGGGTTCCTCCGCCTCCAGTCACAGCTTTTCATTTCTACTTCTTCCATTGGTTTAACCTATTCTTTCATGGTAATTTGAGTCACTCTTCTGCTGCTAGGGTTCCAAAGAAGTACAAAACCATTATGGATTTCATTACTAGCTCTTCCTGCTATATGAAAAACTCGAGTACTTGGACATTTGAAAGCAGTTTCTTTCTTGACATACTCTAGAAATTTTTGCAAAGAGGATGCTATTTTCCACACAAGAACAAGATTGATCTATTTTTTCCAGTGTTTTCCTTATTATTACAATCTCAAGAAAAATCACTGTATCTTAAAATAGATGTAATCTACTAAACAGAAGCTTTTTTAGATTTCTGCATCTGAACCTGCAAGCATTGTTTTTGTGTATAAAAACATGATAAGACTGATTATAATAGAGGGAATTGTTTAGATTTATGGCCTTTGAAGCAGCTTTGTGAGCTATAAGGGCTATCAAAACTATGTACAGCTGCACATAATTTAGCAATTAGCAGTGTCCAAAGCATCTATCTCTGGCAGATGTTTCAGAAGCTGCTAATTTTAAATTGCATCAAAAAGAATCTTGCATGTAAGAGAACACTCGGATCTTGCGAAATATAAAATGAATAGCTTAACTTTTAAAGTGTTTTAAAATGGTTTTTTGTTTAAATACAAAAAAGTGTTTGAATAAGCAAAAATCTGTTATGTCAATGGGAAAATTAAGTAAGGATGTATGTTCATGCTAATCAGTGTTTGAATAGTGGTTTCTTTTAGTAAATGAAAGAAATGTTATGCTTTGAGGCTTTATATACTTCGTTGACGTGTCTATCCCTAAACATTATAAAGCAACTTCGTGATTCTAAGTCTTACTCTCTCTAAAGTATACAAATGTTTCTGAACATTTCAGACAAACTCCAGGCCCAGATAATCATTTCAATCTATCTTCAAGAGAGTGTGTACAAGTCTCACGTGCTCTGACCTGTATGCAAGAAATAAATGAAAAATAAAATATTTCTACTACAACTTGAATTTGCTATGGTACTAATGCAAAGATTTCCACAGCAATCAAGTGTTAAAAGGCCAATGCAGGATGCTTTGGCTTTCTGGGATGGACAATTGGCACTCTTTTATATCAGGTTTGGGGGTTAAATGTGTTGTTAAGGGTGCTGATGAATCCTTTCCTCATTGTCATTCAGGAACTAAAGTGACAAATCTGTTTGAATTGGGGTGGGGGGTGGTTTGTTTGGGTTTTTTTTGGTTGTGAATTGCTGAGGATTTTTCTGAAAGTTTCATAATGAAGGGAAAGATTCTCTTACTTATTGCATTTTATTCCAGTGTCATGAGACAACTTCTATTCTTCATGTATTCTTACCTACGAATTTTGACATCGCTGCTTACTGGGTTAAATCCAGCTGACATTAACAACGTTAAACAAGGTTTATCAAGGCAATTATACAGTATTACTGCCAGAAAACAACTTAAAAAACCCAAGTTTTTATACTCCAGTGAGTCTTTGGAGCTTTTGTTAATTTACGCTAAACTAGCCACAGCACTATGTATGAAGCTAGCATTTTTATGTATTTTAGGGCAACAGCAAATTCTGAAGTTGATAGTGTACAGTAATATATTTACTTTTATTTTCAGATGTTGTCAGGACATTTTTAATATTTTATGGTTCCAAGCATATTATTACAGTTCATACAGGACGTGAACATCAAAGTCAACCATTTTAATGTCAGGATAAATGGCACAAAATAGCATCCATTTTTTTAATAGAATCTAATTTTCAAATTTTTGACCTGACTTCCCTCTAGATATTAATTTCTGCATAAGAGAGGAGAAAATTAGGAAGAATAGAAAAGAATAAATTTCAAAAGGATTTAAGAGTACCTTTCCCTTACGATTCAGTAGTATTAGAAAAGTGTTACCTTAGCTCTAGCTTGTGTCTTTCTGAGGACAACCTTGAATTCAAATAATTGTGAAAAAGCATATGACTAATTAAGCTAACAATGTTATATTGAACATGACATTTTTTCAAAAACTGGCAATTTATTAGTTTTATTCCTATTGAAAATGGGCTTTCTGACCCTATTTGCAGGTGCTCAGACTGTTTGCATTAAACCTTCACTATCCATTCTTTTATTAGCTATTGTAAATTTTACACATAATGTGGTCCGTAAATCTCCTCTTCTCCAGGCTAAACAGCCCCAGTTCCCTCAGCCGTTCCTCACAGGACTTGTCCCCGAGACCCCTCACCAGTTTTGTTGCCCTTCTCTTGACACGCTCCAGCACCTCAATGTCCTTTTTGTAGTGAGGGGTCCAGAACTGAACACAGTACTCGAGGTGGGGTCTCACCAGTGCCGAGTACAGGGGGATGATCACTTCCCGAGTCCTGCTCACTACGCTATTCCTGATACAAGCCAGAATGTTGTCGGCTTTCTTGGCCACCTGGGCACACTGCTGGCTCATAGTAGGCTGCCAAAAAGAAAAAAAACAGCCCTGCAGTATAATCCCTTATAGAACCATAATAATGGTAAAACTTACAGAGTATAAACAGCTCATATCTTTAGTGCCTGGCTTGCCTATGCAAAACGTTTTATTCTGCTTTTGTATCCTTAGCTTATGTCCTGAGTTTGCACTTCCATTGTGCCTTGCTGTCTGCTGTCTTTCAACATGGGCAGTGAAAGCGAGAAGCAAAAGTTTAATGGACTATGTGCACAACTAGCACAAGCATTCAGCTGCAGAGTGGATAACGTTAATGGTAATCCTTTGGCTCTGGTAAGAGCTCTCTGCAGATCCACAGAAACCCTAAGCTAACCTTACTGAAGAATATCTCTTTCATCTTTATTTTCTCACATGAGTTGCAGAGCTTCTTTAAGGACCATTCCGTCCTTGGTTATGACCCTTATAGTTTAGCCAGCCTCTCCAGAGAAAAGGTGGTAAATAGAATTCTCAAAAATGTCAATAGGGGATCTACAGAGCTTGCTTTAAAACTACAGAATATAGAGAAAGCAATATTGCATGAAAAAATCCTAGAGAGATTACACATTTTTTATTAAAATATATAAATAAGAACAAATATTTAAGGAAGTATATTAAGACTTTTAAATAAAGATATCAGCTAAACATGCAGGGCTAATTTGAAGACAATATTTTTGCATAGACTGTCTCACAGGTCTTTGAAATCCCAGAATCTGTATAATTTAAACTCTGCTTTCACCCTCCAGTTTTTCAAAACCTTCTGTGTTTTGCTTGTGTTTTTTTTTGGTGTGCGTTAGAGGGAATTTGTTGTTCCCTCTTGTCTTTTACGGGTTTCATTTTGCCTTAGATCCAGCAATTTTTTTTTTGTCATTTTGTATCAATATATATATCTATTCTGCTTTAATTTGAAGAGTAGACTTAAAAATATTCAACATCTCAAAAGAAAAAAAAAGAAAAACCACTAAACCCCAGACAGCCTCCCCAACAAAAGTCCAACGGTTTGTCTGTTTTTTTTACCAAATTAATAAATCTGAAAGACATAGACATATTGTTAACAATTCTTCTCAATTTTAGGTCATATTTCCACAAACATATTATCCAGCCTGAATGGTAGTGACTGGTAAGCAATGGGAGGATATCTAGCATTGTACAATACATAATATGTGTACGTTCTCTGTCCCACAAACTCATACTGATATTTTGCTGAGCTCCTGACTTACAAGAAAACCTGTGAATCTTTATCAGTTTTCCTGTGAAAATTGAACACACCTCTTGCTATAATCAATTATAGCAGTGGCATCAGGCAGGTTGCAATACAGATAAAGCTGACTAGTTACTGCAACTACATCAGTGTGAACTTTATAGCATTCTCATGCAATTGTGTGAACATCTGCTTTTATTAGTCTTCTACTTCCCTGCTTTTCAAAATGTGAACAGTTTTTTCCTATTACGTTCTGTACTGAGCAAAGCCATCAATTTTAAGCATCTTTTTCACATTTATTGCAGAATGAAATCACTTTCTTTTCTCATCAAACAATCTGTATAATTAGAGTACTTTATAGCTATCTGTATCAAACAATTAGTGTATTAATTGCTGAGGGTTGGACTATACTAGTGAGCATGTAAGCAAAATTTTATAAATGTGATTACATTGTTGAAAATGTAACAAACAGGAATGGCATTTCTGTAGACAATGAATCCTTTTCTCCAGCAGCCAACAACAAAGCTTTCTGATTTTCATTATAGATAGTCAGTTGTTTATCCTCAGGGGATATTTCCCTTTTCTATATCTCAAATTTTCTCTTTAGATTTGAAAGGCCTAATTCTGATCTAGCTTATTCCAGTTTTACTCTAAAGGAAATAAATTGATTTCAAAAAAGTTTATCTGCATTTGTGAAGCCATAACTGGTAGCTCACTGTGGCCCAGAGTCTTTTGAGCAACCTCTGAGGGTTCACTGATAGTCTCTTGTCTTGCTGCTCTGGTTTCTTAACAAATAATTACAGGATGCACAGTAACAATTTATCTGAGTTTGTTGACAAGTACTTAGCATATTATTCTAATCATTAGGGGGTTTAGAACACATCTAATATGTGTCATGTTTTTGTACATACATAGTCTGTTAGTTAAACTGCGAGGGCCATATTGTGCTTCAAGAGAGTTATTCTAGTCTTCCCTTAAAAATTTATTAACAGCTCAATCATCCTCCAAAAGTATGAACTGTGCAGTCTCACCTGTGATAAGTCAGACCCACAAGGAAATATTCTTGAGACAACCTTTTCTCACCATGCTAATTTGGGATTCTTTAAATCAGAAATGCCCAGCTACTCTACAGTATTACTGTGACTGGCTTGTGAAGAGGAACAAGTATATCTGTCTGTCTTTATAGTGTCTGCTTTCACTGTATATACTTTTTAATTTTCCAAAATGAAATTACCTTGTTCAATTTTAATTATGGAATGCATTAATCATGCTAATATTTATTTTTGTCTTCCTAAGTGAGGGACTGGCAAACTGGAGCTCTTTGCCCCGTGGAGTGGAGCTCTGCAAAGGCAGTGTCAGGAAGGAGACCATAAAGGACACTGTACTCCTCTCTTCCACCTCTGTTTTGATCTCACAAAGTGTGATGATTCAGCTCTAGAGACAGATAGGTGGTCACATAAGCAACTCTTGCTATGGGACCTAAAAACACTATGCAGATCTTGCAGATCCATGTGCCTTAGGCTCTGCATTGAGATGAGACAGAGTTATGTCCTATGCTTTCTTGCTTGATGGGTTCCCATGCAAATGAAATTTAGGTATGCAGGTTAGATAGGAATTGCAGAATACTCAGAAAGGGAACAGCGCTGTGAAAGATGAAGAGAAACAAACCTAACCCAGAGACAGCACACAGTCACAAGCACTCTTTCAAGCAAAAAGTAAAGCATCTGATAGGATGTAGGAATATTTAAAAAAATATTATCTTCACTACATTTAAAAAGAGACTGGTACAAAACTCCTGTGGCAAATGCAAACTTGCTCAAACTAGAGAGAATACCAGCATCTGACAGAGATCATACAGTAAAATAAATAAAAAATTAGTTTGGGAAGCATGTGCATAAAGAAAGGGAATCTAGAAGCATTTCCATCATTTAATGAATCTGCATTTTTAATGTGAGTTTTCCATGTAGGCAATTTGATCCTCAGCAAATTCATGAAACCCCTAAGGACACAGTCCAGGAAAGCTGTTTTATTAAGATACAGGTCACACTGAAAACCTTTGTTAAGTTTGTTTTAGGATGTGAAAATGATGGAGTCATCCAGCCTCTGAATTTACTCAATAACTCAGCAGGTGTATTTTTTCCCCCTACTTTTGTTGGTGAAATAAATGGGGCTTGAAAAAAAAAAGGAGGGGGGGGGGGAATATTCCTGAATGGAGACTTACATTTCTAACTACCGAAAAAAAAAATCAAAAATTGTTATCATTGATCATGTTCCATGTAGCAGTTTTATATCATCATCGGATTTCAGTTTATCACTTTCATGTTGTAAATCCTTATAAAATATCACACTAATGTTCAATATCGGGAAGTAAAATGTGTCCATTTAACATAAAATGTTAGTAGAAATTATTAGGAGATTATACACTAGCACTAAACACCTGACTAATGATCCTCTGTTTTTGGAAGTATTTCCTGTGCCAGTCAACAGAGTACCTATATATTTTGTGGAATTAGCAAGCACTTATCTGCTTAAAATTGATAGGCTTTATTTTTCCTTGCTTCATATCGTATAATCCATCATAACCAAAATATATAGTATGACCAAAATATAATACGTAAGATTTCCACAAAGCATATGTCCTGACACCTAAAACAAGCAACAGTCATTCCTGTGGTTGGTTATCCTCTGTATCATTGATTTTTTAGCTTTATTCATAGTAATAAAAGGCATTTTTAAATAGATTGATACTAACATTAGGACCCTCAGCAAAATCATTTGTAGAACATTCCCAGTTAGACATGATTTTAAACATCTTGGTGAAATGTTAAAAATGACTGCCAATCTGACAGTCAAGGTAAACCTGTATGAGCACAGCAGAACTAAGTAATCACACAATGCAATTTCTTGACTAAAGAAGAATTCCAACAGAAAAAAATATTTATGAAACTTTATGCTTGTTTTTAAGTTGTTTTGAAATTGGCCAGTGAACAGTAACAGAGTAGGAGGGCACAGTCAGGTGAAGAGACAGTTTCTTTAGGAGTCCCGCTGAAAAGTATTATGCCTCTGTAGGAAAATGCAGCAACTGAAAGTGAGACAAAACCCATCAATATTCTCAGAAAACTTTCATTGCTTTTATTTTTTTCAGCCACCCGTAATTTTTAATCTCTATGTTAATACCTTACGGGGCAGTGCAGAGCCTGGGGTCTTCTATCAGTAATAGAAAAAAAAAAATCATATTAACAGGACTACCAGCCATTAAAAGATTTTGCTGAGGGACTTCATCCTTTAAGTTAATGTGGTTCACCTGAATAATTGTCAATAGAGAGTATTATTTAACATTTTCTGTACAGTTCAATATTTTCGATCAAGATAGAATTTATGTTCATAAGTGATTTTATCATGTGTTGTTTATATTTTTATGTTTATGTTTATTTCAGTTCTTCTGTAGCATCTATGTAGCAAGGACCTCCAACACACGCAAAGAATCATTCATGAGTTCTTCCATAAAACTTTGCGAAGAGCAAACTGATATGTTCTGTCCTGTCTTCTGTATGGTTGAAGATATTCTCACCATCCCTAATACGGACAGAACTGTGTGCTCTTAAGAAAATCTTTAGCTGAAATTTGAAAAGTTAGATTTTTAATTCCATATCATAACCTCACCAGATGATACTTAGAAGTTCTAAGTTAATTATACAGTTAATGATAGAATTTTACAACCATCACAACTATAAAAGTCTAACATTTGATACTCATTCCACAGCTTTAAGAATTTGTGTACTGACCAGATCAGTCTTATGTACATTAGCCATAGTAAAAGGTTGGGTTTTTTTTTCATTAATTGTATGGCATAACTTATTTTAATATAATATTTTATCTTATTTCCTTCATGCTAATGATGTCACAATGTTTAATATTTTTGTCTCGCTGGTTTCTTTCTTTTGAATCTTATTGGAAAATTATTTTGAGATGCTTTATATTTACGAAAAGAATCCCATCCATGAAAATGTGTTTTTCTTCAAAGTATACAGAATTTGTGGTCTGTGCTTGTTTTTGTTTTGTTTTTCAACAGGATTTACTGTGCACAAACCACAGTCATAAAAGCACATAATGGCTTAGTAAAAGCAGTACAATTTATCATGGAAGAATTCTGTGTTCCATGCAAGTAAAATTTCGTTTCTGCTGAGTTAAGAAATGAGTGCTCCTTACTGTATTTCACCATTACCTGCTATTCTGTTTAAGGAAAGCTAAATTACTGTTATGAAAAGCAGGAGTTGGTAAGTCTCACGACAGTGAAAGAAGGCTAATGCTACATTGATTCTAAATCTTCCTCCCTCCTCTACTGCTTCACAAGAAATATGTTTCTAGGCTGTTATGTTTTGCATGGTGTCACAGACACTTCACATTACAATTCTGTACCTCTAGACAGGAGACAGTACACAGCAGATAGATAGTTAAAAGTAAATACCTGCTTAAACTGTTTGCAGACAAAGCACACAAGATGAACAGGCTTTTTATGGAGCGAGAATGGATGCAATCAGAGAATAAATGTTTAGTTCACCAATACCTAGAAGGCTGCAGTTAAATTTGGAAACAGGATGCCCAATGTTTCAGTCTAATGCCATCATACAAAACATCTTTATTTTTTTTATCCTTGCCAAACTAGACTTAGTGCAGTTCTACTGTGGTGTCCAAATTGCATGAGGTCTTAAGACCTCTCAATGGAAGATGTAGAGGTCCTTGTTAATAATGTATGTTCTAGGAGATGTTTTAGCATACAAAAAGTAGTTGAAGTAGTTGGGATAAGGGATTCCCATTCTGGATCCTAAAGTACTTGATTGTAAGGGAGACTAGGAGAGCTCATGAAAGAGAAACCTGTTGTGGGTTTTATATATAAAAGTGCCATTTCTTGCTAAGCACATCCCTGAGCTACAAATTGTTGAAAATTGGGAGACCACTAAAAAACTTTGCTTTCTCTTTAAGAAGATAAGGAAATTCCTACAGGTTTCTGTAAACTGCAAGTGCTGCGCTGGAGCAACTTCTGGTCTGTCCCAGGACTATCCTCCTTACACTGTTATTGTATTTGAAAACCCATATGAAATAGTACTATCACTACATTTGGACTGATAAATATCATAATATTTTTCCTTCTACGTAGATAGCAAATGAAGAACAGTCATCATTAAAAATAACCACAACGCTGTAAAAATTATTAGCTCTACTCTGCTCTCCTACACAGCACTCACAAACCAGCCTGAAGAACATCCACACTACAAGAATGGATGTCCAGAAATAATGTTAGAAGAAACTTCATCATTAATTTGGGCAGCCTGAGCCTTGAGAAGGTTTTGTATTTTTGTATTTGTGAAGAAAGAAGGTGAAGCAGTAACTTCCCTTAATAAGGTTCTCAAACTAGTTCATTATCTGTGATACAGCAAATATTATTGGTATGGCTAATTCTTATAATGTGTCCTTATGAGCTTAGACTGTGACCTTAAACTGAATAGTTCCATGCGATAGCAGTGAAAATAAAAGTGCACAAACTGACACTGGTAATGTTCTAACTAAATATAAATTTGTCCTTCTTGTATTTGTCTACCAGGCCATTTCTTCCAAACCAACTTAAATTATGAATTTACACCAAGTTTACTTCTCTTCAGTAGTGATATTTTTCAGACGATGCAAGGCACACAATAATTGCAAACATCCTTTCTCTGCTTTGTACAAAAAAGTCAGTGTAGTGTAAGTTCACATACTAGCCTATTACACACTAACTTCTTTGTACACGTTATAGTTGAAGTAGCAGAATTTTCTCATGTTGGCAGGTTGTGAGTTTCAGTTAAGTTTCAGAAAATGAATTTCTTGATGTCCAGAATAATTCAAAGCTTAGTGAGGTGAAATATCACTACAGATCTAAACCTCAGAAAGTCAGGTCTTGATAAATCAGATTAACGTGTTCTAATTGGAGTTACCCCAGCTATCTCAGGGATCATAAAAATGTACTTCCTGATTAAGTGAATATTTTTCCAGCTGATATAAAATTGAATTCAGATGTTGCCCACATAGGAAGATACAGACTGTGCAGGTTTGATATAATTTAAAACAATAATCCTGTTACCACTAACTGCAGAATGCTTAGATACAGAAAACTTTCTTCCCTTTTGCAAAAGTCATGTGGATTTTTAAAGGGGTTTGGATAAAACCAAAAACAATTGATAAACCTGCCTTTAGGTTTCTCTAGAATTTAGTACAGAGAAAGATTTCTGTAGCACCTATCGCATTCTACAGATTTATAGACAATTGGTATCATTAAATAGTATATGAAAACACTCTCATGAATATTTAGTGTAAGTATTATTAAAGGTATTTTGCATGTGGGTCTACCCACAGGTATCACTAAATAGCTGATTTTACAAAACTCCTTATAGTTCACAACAGAAGGATTTTTAATTTTAACTTGTTGTTCAATATTACTGTAGCCCAGTGAACACAATTTCTACCACTCCAAGCGGAAGCTGCCGGGCTCTGTGGGGCACAGGGTCTGGGGTGCAGGGCTGGGCTGGTCTGGGTGGTGCTGGCTGCCCTGGCTGGCTGGGGGCAAGTGACTCTCAACTCCCTGGGTTGCGCTGGGGCTTGTGAGATACCATTGGTGGTGTTGGCCACGATGAGGAACGATATGAAAATAAACTTAAGCAGACCCAAGACTGAAGAAGAAGGTGTCCCCATCATGGGCAGAGATCGCCCCTGGGTGAAGTACTTGAGAAACTGATGGTTCACTGGAGCTGCCAACCCTAGGACCCTGAGGGACAATGGAAGGGTGAATACCAGAGAACAGGTAGGTGGTAGTAGGGTTTCCTGTACAATAATTTTAAGGCTATTGTTACTACTAAGGTTTTCATTATCAATGCAGGCTATGGGTGTTAGTACTATTGCAAATGAATTAATAAAAACTTTGTTAGCTTTTGATTAGATTGTCAAAATTAATTAGACTAGCTGTAAATTCTTGGCTCCATCCCATAACAATATTTTGAGTATAAAATTATGTCTGTTTTGTCTTCATATAAGTGAGGCAGTTTTAGTGGGTCTAGTGCTTCACATAAAGACTTTTCAACTTGGATAAGATATATTTAATGTGGGCAACTGAGCATCTATTGTAGAATACATACTTTCATTTTTTATATATATTTTAAAAAAAAGTATCAGCAGATGTTCCCTGCTGTGAGACATACCTTCCTAAAGTACTGATTTGTCAGGATGGGTGTTTTATGTTTCATGATGGGGAAGAACGTACATTGCCAGATGCATCCAGTTCTGTGGGCCTCATCTGAGATACCCTTTGGCCTTAGTCAACATACACAGCTGGTTAGATTATTTTCCAGTTTATTTGGAAGCTAGAGGAAAAGACAGGATGGTTAGATGCTGTTTTGCAAAGGTAAACATATAAACTTAGATGCCTCTCAGAAATGACTGTAACATTATTTGATGAACAAAGAAGTCAAATAATTTTATGGTCACTTTTTCACTTATTGCTCTTCAACTCCTGTCCCCCCTAGAACTTTCCTTTTTGTAACTGGTGTCTGTTGTCTTTTTCCCTGTCACAGAGGGGCAAGCTGAAAGAACTGTAGATTGCAGTCACCCCATTAAATCGGCAGATCTCTATCACAGAAGTAAATCCAGAATTCTATATAGGTATACATTTTTATTTCCTATTACAGTTAACAGCTGTCCTAATTAAAATAACAGCTTTGCTGGTATGTAATTTACGTTAAAATTATTAGTGAGAGAATTTCAGCACTTCCTGGAGGTGCATCTCTGGCTTCAGTTTCAGTAGTTAAAGATAACAAGAGATGACCCCATAATCTTCTTGAGTCTGGACAGATCCAGATCTCTCACCCTCTCCTCCCATGTCACATGCTTGAGCACAGATTGTGTTAGTCACCCTTTGCTGGTTTTGTACCAGTACGTCTCTTGTAGATTGAAGCCCAAAATGAGACATGATATTCCACCTGCGTCATCATAAGGGCCAAAGAGAGAGAAAAGGGTCATTTTCTTTGACTTGCTGCTAGGAAAGTCCATTATGTACTTAGTCTTCTTTGTTGCAGACGTGCACTGCTGAGGTGAGGCTGACTAGCAGCCTCCAGTACCCTGGATGCCCTTTCTCGCACTCGAAGATGGGCATGATGTCTGCCTGTTAGAAGGAATCCTCTTCAGGTAGGAAACAGAGGCAGAGAAAGCTTTATTGATTAAGTTATGAAAATTCATCAAACACTGGCAGGGTTGGGATTATAATCTGTTACTTTTGATTCCTCAGCCTTGGTAGAGATCGTTTAAATAATTGCGGTGGTTTGACTATGGTTGTCAGGTAAGCCCCCACCCAGTCACTTACTCACTTCCCCTCAAGAGGATGAGGGAGAGAACTGGAAGGATTTTTCTCACTGAAGTGAGAAAAAAAAACCCACCTTGCACGTTGAGATAAAGACAGTTTAATAAGTTAAGAGAAAAGAAAAAAAAAGAAACAAGTGATGCAAAAACAATCAATCACCCCCAGCAGACCGAGGCCCCGCCTGTCCTGGAGCAATGGCTACTTTACAAAAACTTCCCCCAACTTTTATTGCTGAACGTGATGTTGTACGGTAGGCAATATCCCTTCAGGCAGTTTGGGACAGCTGTCCCAGCTATGTCCACTCAGAGACTCAAAAGTAGGCATAGAAAGAAAGCAAGCAAGCAAAAAAAAAAAAAATAGTCAGTGTACCCAATACAGAGATTCCAGAAGGATTCTGGTGGTCACTGCATGTGGTCACTTCAATCACATGCCTCTTTCAGTGACTTAGCCTGGCTGGCAGATTGCAGAGAAAAAAAAATTAATCCAGTTTGATCTTGACTGCAGTTCCACTAACATAGGCGTGCCCTGTTCTGTTTGGTGTTATTTATTCACTGACTTTTATTTGGTGTGCTTTATTCTCTCGCTATTAATTTTAATGTGAATCAAATACCAGCAGAGCTGCCATTTTAATTAGGACAGTTAACTATAACAGTATATAGAACTTTATACCAATATATAATTGTAGATTTACTTGTGTGATAGAGAGCTGCAGATTTAATGGGGTGACTGCAATTTGCAGTTCTTTCAGCTTTTATCCATTGCAGTGTGCTTAAAGTCTGTTTTTTTTTGAAGTTTCACACATTCCAAAATAACCCAGAAATTGAAATTCAGGGCACGTCTTTCTGACACAATGTACTTCTGTGTCAGAGATTCTTGCACGAGCTTGTAGCAGGCTGGTACAGCTGCATCGCAGGACACTTCAGCTGTGACGCAAGTCACAATAGGGTCACGTCCCTGTTTTGAGTCAAATGAGGGGGTGGACTTGCAGGATGAATTTTAGTAGGAGAGTAACATGATTTTGAGTCCCTGCACAGCAGCATAGCTTTATTTTTCCTAAATCTAGCCCATAGCTCTAAAGTCTCAGAAACAAAAGCCACACCTAACCTTCCTAGGAAATCTACACTTGGGATATGTGCTGTGCATGGGCAAACCCAACAGATACTAGTTTAGGCCTTGAATTAAAGCCATTTAGTGTGTCATTTAGGCAGATATGTTGCTATAATCGTAAACAAAGATGGGAATGTCTGCATGGCACTATATCACTACAGATATGCTCTGTTTCTGCTACCTGAGAATGTTCTCTTATTTTCATTGCTATTTTCTACTCCACTGTCACTAAATTACAAGTAAACTGAAAAATCTGAATTTTTGAAAAATATTTTGAAGAGACTGCCTTTGAGAAAGCTTACTAGGATCTAATTTTCAGAGGGAACATGCCTTTGTTTTCATGTATTCAAAACCATTAATAACTTCGCAGGTCAAAATCTTTCCTCAGAAGCAGTCCTGTCACTGAAAATTGACTTGTCATTTGAAGTGCCCCCTCATATGTAAGATTCATATTGCTCATATTTGTCATATTTGCTCATTTGGTTCGTATTTATGTATAAAATTGTGTATAAATATACTAACTGGAAACTAAACCTAGCCCAGTAGGAGTTTATCTGCAGTACAGTGTTTCTTAGACTTCTGAAAAATCCTCATTTCTGTTGTTCTACAAATATGAGTACACTTGGGAACAGAAAACAGAATTGGCTGTACCAGTCCCAGCTTAGGAAAATAAGGTATGAGGACACAGAACATATCTGTAAGTTCATAATACAGGACAAAGACACAAGAAGTATGAGAACAATGCCTTGCAAGTACAGAATACGTCATGGAAAGCCTTAAACAGTGTCCATTTTTACCTTAACAGTGAGCAGTGCAGTTCAGCAACAAAGTTTCTGCCCTGTTGAGGAGCAGAACTCTCCAGATGTTAGCATTATTTTCATTTGGATGAACAAGGGAAACATGAATAAGAAAGAGATTAGCTCCTTATTTTGAAAAAATAATTTCTGAACTTAAATATTTTGACTCAGCTTTATCTGTTTTATCTTCTTAATATTTTCTTACAATTTTCATTTCTGTTGACTTGCCTTTCCATATACAACTTCTGTTAATTGTTCTATTTAGCCTTAAGCTGTGAGAGGTTGCGTAAATAACCTGCTGAAACAACAAGAAAAAAAACAGCAAGAGAGGAGTAAAGCTGACATGGCTTTTAGTAGGAATATTTTAAATAAAACTGAATTGTTGAACACTAGAATGAAAAGTTTAGGAAAAGAGTGTAAGCAATTTTTGACGCTGTTTCTCACCTTTGGATGAAATAAAATATGTTCAAAGTATTGTAAAATACTAGCAAAGTGTTTTAAGTATTTCACTAAGGATTTAATTAAGTAAATATTGTGCCTTGTAAGTCTATTAATCTTCTGCAATATGATAATTTTGATTTCACATAAATCATTACTAAGGAGAAATAACTACTTTAAAGAAAAATTGAGATAAATACTTGTGTTTAAGGAGAGATACATTAATATCATAATGGAACCTGCTACCACAGTTTCTATATTTTGGTGATGTCTGCAGAGAACCAACATTTCCGACAACCATCATCAGATTAGAATGAAAACTTAATACAACACTACATAGTGGTTCAGTTCTGACATATTATGCCACAAACTGGTACTTATAACAAATTACTATATTTAGTACTTTTTTTCCTTGTGATAATACATTATATCTATATTAGGGATCCTTCTGATTTCATAAGAAAGCTCATTTCATCCTGCTGGAACAACATATTAAAACAAATTATGGCCTATTTTACTTCATTTTTTCTTGTAATCAGAGGATGTGATTTGTGATATTTTTTTGTATTTGAAGGGATGATTTATTTTAGCTTTTAAGTAACTGTTTGGAAAATAAAATTGCTCTAACTTCATTTAGAAATATATATAACCTATTCATTTTTTCCTATGGTTTTAGACAGAAGAAAATCATGCTTATCCTTAATGAAAGTGACAATAAAGTTAGAAGGTTAACTGTCATGAATTTTGCAACAAAATCAAGAAAGTTTTTTTATCCAAATGCAATTTTATGGTATATAGGGTAGAAACTGATCATTCACAGTAATCAATAAAGAATAACATGCTTTCGATAGCAGGACAGAGTTTTCATTTTGTTTGGCTTTTGTAGAAAGCCATCTTTTATTGATGAATTACTTGTTAGAGAACCATTGTACCCATGCTTTACATTTAGGTTTAACAGAATTCAAGTGAATAATCCTTGTAGATATTAGCGTAGCTTTTCTTGAGTGTAGAAGGTATGTGTGCACTTAAAGACAGCAATCCAACACAACATTTAAATTCATGTTTTAAAAATTTGAGCTTTAAATATGTGCTTCGGATCAGAGCTTGTGTGGGTAAATGCAGCCTGCATTATTACTGCTATGGCACACTTATATCTACCTGGAGTCCCAGCTGGGAAAGTTCACACGGGAAAGTTCACACAGGAAAGTTCAGAATGCCCCTGGTGAAGAGATTATTATTTTCTGTTACATTGTGTAGGTCTTTAAGCCATTTTATTAGATCTAACATAATAGGAAAACAGGTTTCTGAAGTAGACTTCTTTGGTATAGTTGAAAGAAAAACCTATTCAAAACTGGACAGAAGCTATTAATTTTGATACTATTTCAAGGCTTACAACATTTTTATTAGTTTAAGTGCTTTTACATTCCCATAAAAAACTTCCACACGTGTTGTGTCTGGTAAGTTTAGTGTGGTCCTAGTTACTCCTTCTACAGGTATGTGTTCCTTTTGCTGAGTGGATGTTGCTCAAGTAAATAGTATAACACAGAAACAATCAAAAAAAATCATATCCCACCTTCTAATTTTTCCCCTCTATAAATTTAAATATTAAAAAATCTAATATGTATCAAACCACTTGAATGCTGCAGGCATACTTTTTTAAAAGGCAATACCTCAGTGTTATTTTTGAACAAAACCGTATCATTCTACCAAACGATTTAATTCCTTTTTCACATGCTGTGGAATGACAGCCAATTTTAACCTCTCCCTAAAACTCTCTATGACATATCCATTAGAATCACTTCTGCGGTGCTTTTAAAGGTGTATCTCTAGCCAACCAATCACTCTGTATCTTCAGATGGAGGTTATCAGAATGACTCTATTTGAACATGGACTCTCCCCAGCTGATGATACCCATTAGACCTGCTGGACAAGCACGTACTTTCAGCTTAGTGACTGTAGCCATGGCCCATCTCAACAGCTGGCAGCTGCAAGCATCTGCTCCACTTAAGATGCTGTCTGCAGTGTACTGAGTAAGGTACTACACACCCAGTAACTGGAAAAAAAGAAAGAAACTTACCAGTAATTTTCTTTTTTCATTGTAGCCAGCTTATGCTGTTCCACTTCTTTGATATAGTCTTCCAAGAAAATGAAATATTAATATTAAATATATAATTTATAATTAAAATAGTTAACCCTCTTATTAGAGGAAGTATCTTAATATCATGAAAACATCAGTTCAGTTACAGAAAATATTGAAGACTGAAATTACTGAGGAGACAAAACTCAATAATGATATCACTAATTAAATCAAATGTCTTCTCTGTTTTCCTCTTTGAATTTCCTTGTGAGAAGAGCTTTCAGGAGCTCACTGTTATAATGCAGGATTGCATATAAAAAATTGTACTGAAAGTATGAAAAGTATGATAAGTAAGGAGTATATTTGGGGTTTGCTTATTTCATTTTAAATGTTATCAAGGAAATTATTTTCCTATAAAACAACTATATTGATACTTACTTTTAAAAAATCAGCTACCTAGAAGAAAAGAGATACTTGAAAAAACATGTTATTTTCTCTCAAAAACCAACGAAATTGTTATAAACATTATTTGGAATCAATCACATGTTTTCCACTTCCTTCTAGAAGATAATTATTGTTCAGTTGCTCTGCTTGAATGTTAGTCACCTGCAACCTGCTTCAAGGTCAGCTGTTGGAAAGAAACAAAACAAAACAAAACAATAACAACACTCAATTACAAGCCTCATTTTTTCTGCCCTAGAAGGCCAAGGCTAAGAACATCTTATTTTGAATATTCTAAGTGTTGCATTCATATATTTATATACATACATACACAGACACACACATTCTAATAATTGCACTACATTCTAGTGTTATATATATATAAAGTACATTAATATATATAATTTTATTTATGCCAGTCAGCAATAGATTCACTTAAGAAAAGCATGTCAATATAAATACAGTGTGAGCTAACTACTGTAAACTATACACATAATGAGAATTGGAATACTTAATGTTATATTGAGTGATTTGTTAAACTGGTTTTCAAAGATGTTAGCCTTTGTAAAAAGATCGTGGTAAAAAGAAATTCACAGAATCACAGGTGAATTGTGATCTGTTTTGTAAGAGCCAAAATGTGTTGTACCTGCAATTCATTGTCAAAATCTATTTCCATGTTGGGTTTTAGTCATTTTGTGCTTTCACAGCATCAGTCTTTATCCTTGCTAACACTCACTTTTGCTACGTAAAATTGAAATATTTAATCTTCACTAGTAATTCATGCATTTGAAAGTTTACACACTTAGATATCCGAGGAAGAAAATGCTTGGGATAAGCAGGTTATCTTTTGAAATGCAGCTGTTGTTTGAGATCCATGATTTTTCTAACACACCTTAAAAAAAAGACTTTCATTTGTCAGTCTGATGTAAACACCTGGTAGTATCAAGCATACAGGGCAGGCTGGACTCAAAGAGGGGTGTACATATTGCGTTAACACCATACTAATTTAACTTCGTATTTGCCAGCTACTATTCCTGAAACAGCATCCTTGCTCTAGTGGCCAGCTGTGTTGCAGTCTCTCCATCTTTACAATTAGCTTATTGTATTTAGCCTTAATGTTGGACAGTTGTCTATTCCTGCTTTTTAATCATGTGTTCACAGCTTGCTGAAGACATTAAAGTCATATAGTCGCAACTCAGGGAAAAAAGGAGAGTATATGGCCTTTGGAAGAAAGGGCAGGCCACTCATGAGGACTACAAAGATGTTGTAAGGCTATGTAGGGAGAAAATTAGAAGGGCCAAAGCCCAGCTAGAACTTAATCTGGCTTCTGCTGTTAAGGATGATAAGAAATGTTTCTATAAATACATTAGCAATGAAAGGACAATCTCCATTCTTTATTAGACAGAATGATGAAAAGGCTGAGGTACTTCATGCCTTCTTTGCCTCTGTCTTTAGTAGTAGGACCAGTTGTTCCCTGAGTACCCAGACCCCCAAGCTAGAAGACAGGGATGAGGAGCAGAATGAAGCCTCCATAATCCAAATGGGGCTTGCTACAGCAATCTGCTACAGCACTTCGACACACACAAATTTATGGGGCCAAATAGGATCCACCTGGTGGTACTGAGGGAGCTGGTGGAATTGCTCACCAAGACACTTTCCATCATTTATCAGCAGTCCCAGCTAACTAAGGGGGTCCCAGTTGACTGGAGGTTAGCAAATGTGACGCCCATCCACAAGAAGGGCTGGAAGTAGGATCCAGGGAACCTACAGGCCTGTCAGTCTGACCACGGTGCCAACGAATGTTATGGAACAGGTCATCTTGAGTGCCACTACGTGGCACATACAGGACAACCATGTGATCAGGCCCAGCCAGCATGAGTTCATGAAAGGCAGGTCCTGCTTGACAAACCTGATCTCCTTCTATGACAAGGTGATCCACTTAGTGGATGAGGGAAAGGCTGTGGATGTTGTTTACCTGGACTTTAGTAAAGCTTTTGACACCGTTTCCCACAGCATTCTCCTGGAACAACTGGCTGCTCATGACTTGGATGGGTATACTCTTTGCTGGGTTAAAAACTGGCTGGATGGCCATGCCCAGAGTGGTGGTAAATTGAGTTAAATCCAGTTGGTGGCCGGTCACAAGTGGTGTTCCCCAGGGCTCAGCACTGGGGCTGGTTCTATTTAATATCAACAACCTGGACAAGGAGATCGAGTGCACCCTCAGTAAGTTTGCAGACGACACCAGGTTGGGCAGGTGTGCTGATCTGCTTGAGGGTAGGAACACTCTAGAGAGGGGTCTGGACAGGCTGGACTGATGGGCTGAGGCCAACGGTATGAGGTTCAACAAGGCCAAGTGCCGGGTCCTGCACTTGGGTCACAACAACCCCATACAGTGGTACAGGCCTGGGGAAGAGTGGCTGGAAAGCTGCTCAGCAGAAAAACACCTGGGAGTATTGGTAGACAGCTGGCTGAATAGGAGCCAGCAGTGTGCCCGGTGGCCAAGAAGGCCAACAGCATCCTGGCTTGTATCAATAACAGTGTGGCCAGCAGGACTAGGGAAATGATCCGTCCCCCTGTACTCAGCACTGGTGAGGCCCCACCTCAAGTACTGTGTTCAGTTTTGGTCCTCTCAATACAAGAAAGACATAGAGGTGCTGGAGCGTGTCCAGAGAAGGGCAACGAAGCTGGTGAGGGTCTAGAGTGAAAGTCTTAAGAGGAGCAGCTGAGGGAACTGGTGGTGTTTAGTCTGGAGAAAAGGAGGCTGAGGGAAGACTTTATCACTCTAGAACTACTAGAAAGGAGGTTGTAGCAAGGTGGGGGTTGGTCTCTTCTCCCAAGTAACCAGCAACAGGACAGGAGGAAATGGCCTCAAGTCACATCAGGGGAGGTTTAGGATGGATATTATGAAAAATTTCTTCATAGCAAGTGTTATCAAACATTGGAACAGGCTATACAGGGAAGCTGTAGAATCACCATCCCTGTAGATATTTGGAAGACAGGTAGATGTGGTGCTTAGGGATATGGTTTAGCGGTGGTTTTGGTGGTCTTAGGGTAATGGTGGGACTTCATGATCTTAAAGGTCCCTTCCAACCTAGACGATTCTATGATTCTATATACTTATGGACACACCTGAATGGTGATAGTCTAGTGATTAATAACACAGGTGTTCGGCTGTAACACTATGGTTGAAAATTGGGAGTAATGTAACACATATATGCTTACTGTTCTCTTTGTCTTTTCTGGTGTGTTTGGAAGAATTACTGCTTTAAAATCTAATGTATCACATGATTTATCTTCCACGTAGGTAAGATAAAAGAAAAGAATTATGATAGGAAAACCTGCAAAACAAATGTATTTTCTTGTCTTATGATTTGACTCTTATTTGGTTTTCTATTGCAATTACCAAAGACATTTCATTTTGTCAACCCTATTAAAAACAGCTGATGAAACAAAAAACATATTTAATTACATACACAAACAGTCTGATTTCAAAATATCCACCAGCAACTACTGACTTCTGTGGGAGATAACAGGTACCATGAAAACTTGCACAAAAAAATCGCAATGTCTGTTCTTATTTTTACCCTATTTTAAAAGGAAAAGTGACAATTTCAACTACTTATATTTTTCTAGGAATAAAAAGTTCAAAAATTGCTTTAGAAATTTTGTGAAATGAAGCTATTTGTTTCTAACACATTTTTGTATTCTGTCTTTCTTGATAGAGGAACATTAGGGAACATTTAAACAAACTTGACATGCGTAATAAGGCTATGGGATCTGTTGGGGTGCCCCATAAGGACAAAGAGAGTGGACCACTCTCAATAATGTTTGAAAAATCACGGTGACTTGGGACAATTCCTAAGGTCTGGAAGAAAGCAAAAATCACTCTTACCTTCAAGAAGGCCAAGAAGGAAGATCCAGAGAACCACATGACAGACAATTTCACTGCCGTCCCTGGGAAGGTGGTGGGGCGACTAGTCCTTGAAATAATTTCTAAATGTCCCCAGTTTCCCCAGATCAAGAGGAAATCGAGGCCAAGTGCTGTGGGCAGGGAAGGTGCTCAGGCTGCTTTGTAGGTGCCTGACCATGAGCAGTGTGGGTGCTGGCCAGGCCAAAGCCCTTGCCTGCAGTTCTACACACAGCCCTCTGCCTCCCCACAGGGCATGGAAGGGCTTGTATCTTCTACCTCATGGGTGTACGTGGAGGTATGGCTCTTGTCCTGGTCCTCCGTACCCGCACAGAGCACAAGCTTCTTGGACAGAGCTGGAGTTGTAGGCCTTGACATAGGGGTACTCACGTTATCTGCCTCCCCACAGGGCATGGGGGTACTCACATTATCTGCCTCCTGGACACAGCTGGAGGTGGGGCCGATGGCCTGCACTTCTTCATCTCCACAGGGCAAGGAGCTGTTGCCCTCTCTGGGGTAGCAGGAAACAAAAGGTTGGAGGTCTTGCTATTCCTGGAGGGAGAACGCCCACCACGTGTCTACAGGTGGAGCCAGTACTTTCACTTCATGGGTTTGCAGCTCTGGCCCAGCCCCCACAGCTCCCAGGAGGAGCCAGGGCAGTTCTCAACCTCACCGATTTTAAACTGACCTTAAAAGACTTTTTTCTCAGACTAAGGTATTGATTTGTGTTTGTTGATACTTCCTGCCAACCAAACAAAAAAATGCAGCTCAACAGCATATGAAACATTCGCTTTCTGTGAACTGCTTCAAGAATTACAATTTTTCAGAGGGAAAAACACCTAAATAATATCCTTTTACTGAAAGGAGAAAATTGCTTTCAAGTTAATACCTTAAAAAAAAAAACATTAAAAACAAATGGAAACTCCTGAAGGGTATGCTATAGTAAGTATGTACCAAGCAGCCTTGAATTCTTTTAATAATGCCTTTAAGGATGCAACTATCTATGAGTAACTAAAGTCAGAAATCATGTTTTATTTACATTGAGCGAGGTATTTAGGTGAAAACAAATCAAATTTCAGTAAATACAGAATCCTTAAGGTACAATAGCATCACTTTGAACTTCTCATAAAAGCTTTTCTAAATTCTGCTTCTCTAGCTGATCTTCTCTTTGATTCTATTAGTGTGGATTCAATGACTCAATGGTTAGTAACTCTTCATCTTCACGGAGGTATGTTAAAAATACCAAGAATGTGTAGTAACTGTAATAGTACAGACAAAGGTGTTGCTCTGCCCTTGTGCGTTCGCACAATTTATGTTCAGTATTATTTTTAAAGGAAAGATTATATTACAAGCCAGCTGCATTCCAGTGTTTGTAGTCTTCAACACGTCGTGTTTCAGATGTTCATAGAAGACTTCCACAATGGACACCATTCAGTTGTGCCCGTCCCATAAGCAGCACTCATAACTAAGCTGTCATGCACTATACAGTATTAGGGTGGGAGAGAATATTACTTGCTAGGAGGGTTAGTTCCAAACACTTTGTTAAAGAAGATTGCTACAGCCCATTAGCTGCAAGCAGCTGAGCAGATGAAGAACGCCCTATGCAAAATCACATAATAATCACAGCTATACAGCTGTACATGTTACGTAGCATATGTATAGTTGCATTGCTCATAAGCGAAAATAAAATAGCGAATCATCTTCATGCACAGATGATTTTATATGCTTTATATTCTACTATTTATGGAGCTCTAGAATTCGATACGTTTCTATATTAAGATGATTAAGGATGTATTTTTAAAAGTGTTTTGAAATCTGAAGTTAGGTGAAATTCTAGCACTGTCTGCTAAAATTTCAGAAATTGTTTCTTACTTCTATTTCCCAGTCTGAGCAGGTGAGTGATCCAAGTACAGCAACAGAAGTGTACATTTCAATGAGTAATCACAGCATGAATAATGATTAGCCAAAAGCCATAACAAACAAGTTGCAAACAGCCTACAGGGCACAGTTGACTTGTCAAGTAGTTTAGCATTTATTTAAAGTTAAGAAAAAGGTTCTGATGAATTGGGATTGATTTGCAAAAGGCCAGATGAATTAGTTAATTTATTTTGTAGTGAACCATGTGACTATTCCACAGGTGAAAGCCTGCAACAATTCCTGTACAGAGTATACCTCACACCTTGTCCTTTGCTTCATAACTAGCAGAATTAAGCAGACAAGTTGAACTGTATGGAATAAAGGGATATCCTTTTATTTTAACTAACTACATAATTAATAATCTGAGGCAAAATCCTTAAAACAATATTAGTCACTATGTTTCACAAAAGTTAGTCAGGAAGGAGAAAACAAGATGTATTTTGACTTTCTGCCTTTTCTGATACCTACACATCACAGGCAGCAATAGGTTTTTCCTTCATGTTAGTTAAATTAGCACAAAAGTACATTTTCACTTATTCACGTATATATTTGTAGAAATGTGGATAAAAGTGATTTTTGGTTTGTTTCATTTTTAGCTCTGTCTTCTGCGTCTTTGGCGTCAACCTGAATGTATTGCCCTGACTAGGTATGTATCTTTCCAGCAGTCTTTTAGCATCTTATGGTTGTTTAATGTATACACTAAAGAATGAAATTCTGAAACCGTGAGGAGATATAGGTCATGATAGATTTCTAATCAGAATGTTTACTTACTGAATTAAAAACTTTATTAAACTATAGATGCAGGAAAAAATTAACATAATTCTTAAAATACTTATAAGGTGCAAGTTTTCACCCCAAGCCCCTGAATACTTCTGCCTTTTTAAAGTAATTTTTAAGCTATAGTCTTTATAACAAACGTCTCTAATTTTTGCACTTGTTTAATGAGGTCTAAATATGCACTAATACTAATTCTAATCATGAGTGCTTAATGCTGAATAGATATGAATACATATTTATAAGGTCAGTGATAGGACAAAGGGGCACAAAAAATGCAACTTTCAGGTCATGCGTATGATATATTATGGTTTCCTAGCTGCAAAGTGAAGACATGTCTTTTAAAAAGATTTTTTTTACTTCATGTTATTAACTACTGATTTAAAAAGAGTGTGTTAAACACATGGAAAATGCCGTCAGCTTTACAGTGTCTCACTTCAGCCAAAGACAGTGTAAAAGCATCCTCCCCATTCTTGTGGAATTTGATACTAAATCTCTTCTTGGGATAGCCATCTTCAAAAATTTAAAGAAAATAGGCAGTTGCTAGTTCTCAAAATTCCTGAGATGTTTGTGGCTGTGAGAACAGGAAAGGGTGAACAGGACAGTAAATCCTGGCTTAGTTATGGTAACATAAAACTGATCTTTTTTCTTCAGTATCGTTTAAATCACAGTAATATAAATACAAACAAAATTTGGACCTCATTTCTTTAAGAATATCTGCTTTGCAATACCTGTATTGCTGATTACCACTTTCTTGCTTTTATGGACAAGAATATAACTGGTGATTTCCAACCAATAATTATAATGTCTGGTAAAACTTGTGCTGACTGTAATTATCTTATGGTTACACTTTAAAATGTGATAATTTTTCCATGTGGCTAAGCCTACCACCAACTTGTCCCACTTGCTTCTTCTGTTTACATATTATGAAGCCTACAAGCAAGCTCTTTACCAAGCAAGAAATAATACTGTTAAACAGCCTCAGCAAAACAGCAAAATAAAATACATGATACTGCACTTTTGTTTCACCCTTTCACCTAAGAATCTTACAACACTTTATGAAATTTAATTGAATTTCACATGGAGCTTCTACAGTGAAATTACTTGCTTAAAGTCACACAGGAAGTGTATGGTGGAATTTGTAGGAGGACTGATATCTGCAAGTCTCATGCTTTTGAAATGTCACCAAAGCTATAGACTTGTGACAAATCCCACTTGTCAAAACCCCAAAAAATCAGAAGAAAGCCTCAACGCAAACAAGGCAACAGTTGCTCTTCTTTCAAAATATCTTTGTTTTTCACTCTCATTGCCCAGAGTTAGAGAAGTTCCTTTGCCTTGTTCCTGTTCACTTGAATTTATTTCACTGTCTTCCTTTCCACTCTGCCTTCTCCTCTTGTAAAATGTACTATACTAACCCTTTTCCTCCTCCAATCATCTCTCTGCTTTATATTGACTCAGAACTCTCTCATGCATTTTCTTACTCTTTACTCAGCCTGGTAAATGGTCAGTTTACTTTCTATGTGGTAGCATCGACAGTTGTGTGCTTCCTATGTCTGTCTTCCTTTAGCTTTCCTTCACTCCAAAACAAGTGTACACTTGACCTCATCTTCATTAAACACTGCTTGGACTTAGACACTTCTGGACTCTCAGTTAAGTTCTTTCTGCATTACCCACTGAGACATCTTTTGAATCACTAATTTTTATTTTTTTTTCAGTAACATTTTTTAGAAGATTTTGATAAGGAAAAAAAAAATCAGCTTATTGCAAGATATTTTAATCCAAGCTTAAAAAGTCACATAATTTCTTGTAGCCATTCCTTTTATTAAAAGGTGACAGTGTGGCACTTGTCAAAATGGAAACACTACTCTGAAACCCTGTCCCCTACACATTTAAGAGATTGTTTTACAAAGACTTCCATTGCACTTGGTTTCTCACTGTTCTTTGGTTTTGATACAACACTACTATGACTTCTTTTACTTCAATTCACTCCCCTCTTTGGCTTTTTTCCATAGATATGGCTGATTCTCTTTATAATTAACTATGGTTTCTGTTTTGACTTCATCCTTTTTTTCCCCCTTTAAAAATTTGTTTTGACAAATAGAAAATTTCCAATATCACTTTTCCTTGCACTTACAGAACTCCTTCACATCAAAGACCAGACAACTGTGAGGAAAAACTCACTTCATATGTCTATTCATACCTACTTCAATGTTGCTGCTTCATCGTGTACTGTGTTAACTTAATAGAATTTAATATCCTTATCCCTTGCTGGTTTTCCCTATCCTTTAGCCATTATAAATCATTCCCTCATCTTTATTTCTCTGCACATCATTTTTACTTTTCTTTTTCTTTTCCAGACTACACTATGATTCCTCTTTCCCCTTTTATCTTTAATCTTTCTTTCTCTTTACTCTGTCTTCCTCATTGGAAGCCTGCTTTAGTTTCTCCATTTTCCATCCCTTACTATCAAAACCCTTTCTACCGTAACAACCTGATCTCATAAATATTTTATCAAAATGTCCTCCAAGTAGAAAAAACATTGTACTCCAACAAATTAATCCATACCAAGACTTTATTGTCTTACTATTCAGCTAACAAAAATACAATGCCTTCTTTTATTCAAAGAAGAATCATAATTGTTCTATTCCCCACGAGACAGACCTCTAAAGAATCCATTTTCTTTTCTCTTGCATTATGAGACTTGCTAAAATCTTAAAGTGGTCAATGCTGTCTTTCTCTTCCAAACTTTTATTCATCTCTTTTAAAGGAAGATGTAATTAAAAAATATAAAAGTCAACCCTCTAAATACCAGGTATTTAAGGAGTATTGAAATAATTACAGAAAGAGAATACAACGGCTAAACAAATCTCAGTGATTTTTTTGAAAAACAGAGTAAGTCTGAAATTGCCATTTTAGCTTTTTACTTTGATGTAAGTGAAAGGTACCATGTAACAGAACCACTCATAAATAAGGAACCTATCACCAAATTCTGAAAAAGTAACTCTTAGAGTCACAGTCCTGATTAAATTGTGCTATATATTAGAAATAATTTGGGATAATGGATGGCAAAGCAATTTTCAAAAGCACAGAAGAACCTGATGAAAAGCCAGAATACCATATGTAGCTTACACCACTTTCACTCCTGGGTGACTTTGCTTTTGAGTGACTGTGTGAATGAGAGAACTGAACGCACAGATACACCCATTCACCTCAGTACAATGATTGTAATATCTTAAGCCACTGGGTCATTGTGAAGAATCTGAATGAGAGATCATAGTTCAGTTTTTGATCCTCTGACTAACCCTGGTCACAGTCATGATGGTGCATTCTATATATGATCATGTGTTTGTTGAATTGGTTGTGGATATTAGTTATTCTCTTGGGTATATGACTCCCATTAAATTCTCAATTTCATTTTTCTTACATTTAATGATCAGTCATGGAATCACTAAATCAGACAATGTCTTAGTTAACATTTGTTGCCTGAATGCGAAGTGAATCTGTTTTAGACTGTCTTAATTTACATCTGAATTCCCAAATAGCCACAAGTTTTTTAGGAACTTTCATATCATCAGTCACAAGAAGACCAAAATATGACACCACCTTTGATCAGGCCATATTAGCAGGTCAGCTGATGTCTTTGACCACTTTTCCACAACTAAAGAATTTTACTGGTGAGCAGCATAAAACTAAAATATACATTGGGATATCTAGGGTAAGATAAACTTCAGAAGGCTTAGAAACACGTAAAATTGGATTTTGCTCTGGTCTAAAGACCAAATTTGATGCCTGATATATTGTGTGAAAGTAAAAATATGTTCAATTCAAACATTCAGAATCTTAATGACTAACTTGATCTTGCCTATAGAAATAAAAGCAAAGGACATGGGTGAAAATGTTCCATTTAACATGCGCTTAGCTACTATTAAATGGAATTGTTATAAATTAGATGCATCCCCTGGGCAACATTACTTTAACCTGAGAGTTTTGGTGCATTATATTAAGAAAATGACATTAGAAATGGTCGTTTGCCTGTTTATACCTCAGTGCCGTGGTATACGCTTAATAGAAATAAGTGTTTTGTAGATCTTCTCTCTGAGTAACAGGGCAAGAGAAGGGGAGCAATGAGTAAGGTAAGAATAAAAGATACGGGTCAAATAATGATCTCAGAATACTGTCTACACACGTTTACAGTTTACGTTTGTGACTTGCTATGAGGGACCTAAGTAACTCAAGAAGCAAGGTAAATTCGCCTGAGCAATGCTCAGTGCTTCTACAGCTAGGCTGCTTCAAGTCCTGAGCAGGTTCATTTAGGGTTAACATACATATAGAACTTCCTGCATCTTTGCAGTGTTCATTGTGGAAATACTGTCCTTCTCTAAACATTCGTCACTGTATGAACTCAGCTCCTCCTAAGGATTTAAAGATAAATAAAAATCACAAATGATGTGTTTACCTTCTGCTCCTGTCTTGTGGGTCTTATTTTGGCTGATAGGCAGGATGTTTAGAGGCTGTGCAGCGGAGATGTCATTAATGCATCATCAGGTTTTTCTGTTCTCTCTTCCCTCCTGCAAACCACAACCATGTCAGATCAAGCCCTCCATTATATATTTTTTGGTTACCTGTAAATTTCCTAGTTCTTTGCTGAAAGCCTCCAGCACTGCAGTTGTTTTGCTTAAAAATAAAAGAATAAAATTGCCTGTGCTGCCACAATTGTAACAAGTCAGAGCCTTAGCTCCCTAAATCAAGTAAACTGCATTCCCACTGAGTTGTAACACCTGGATGCTTGAAATGTGCTTCTGAAAATAATGAATACAAATCCAATCGTAGCTATATTTTACTTTCAGATAGTATCTTTGCAGTGCGCATTCTCTCTACTATCAGACACCCTAGTTCTACCAAGACACGTCATTCATAATGCAAATAATGTAACATGAACATGAATGGTAACACCAAAGCTGAGCTATAGAGTGCCATAGATAAAAAACTGGGGTTGCTTCTAATTTGAAGCTTAAGGCAAGTTGGCAAGGGATCTTTCAAAATATATTGGCAAGGGGTCTTTTAAAATGTGTTACCCATTGCCCAATCCCATAAGGAGAGAGCAGCCTAGTAAGATGAAGCAGCAGTTAACGGATGATGAGTAGTAGTGAAAGGTGAAGGACTGAGGGAAGTGATCGAGATATTCAAGAGTTCTTTTGGATTTACAGTGCACTCTCTTCTCATCCTGCACCTTCAGGTCTCACCAACACATAAAGTAATTAATTCCTCATGCTCTATGCCTTCTTTTTTTCTGATTTAGTCCAGGCCTGAATTCAGCTCGCTTAAGTCCCCAAAGTTTCCATAAGCTGGTAATGGATTCTTAGATGTGGTAGTCATTTCTTGCAAATAGGCCAGCTTCTGAGATGGCCTGGGACAGCTTAGGTGACCAGCTTCAGAATCTTTTCATTGTAAGGCTTCTTACCCTGGGAAATGCAGGGCAAAACAGTAAATTGCCAATGACTCTTTCGTACAAAAGCCAGTCAGCAGCAGTGGCAGCTGCACAAAAGCTGGTAATGGCTCATTACAGAGTTTGGAAAAAATGGCATTGCTTGAGAACTGTGCTGCTGTACAACAATAACGGCAGACAGAAAACATTTAATAGGATTATTTTGTTTTCTTCAGTAGCAGGCTTGAAAATCTTGGAAACATTTTGTCTGAAAATGTCGTCTATATTCATGTATGCGTTTTGGGGCATGTGATCACAAAATATTGTCAGGCAGCTTGGCACAAATCCAGGTGATTCGTTTGAATGTCTTGCCAGGCTTAAACTAAAGAGTTTGCCCAGCCTCCCCTTTCTCCAACCAGCTGCATAGAAATGGGAATATGGCCACTTCAATACCGAAAGCAGAAAGATATATTACCAGTAGTATTGCTCCCTTGCGTGCCCTCAGTTATAGAAATGTCATGTCTGAATTGTGATATCCTGATGGTTTTCCTTTAACTTTCTGTTCCCTGTGGAGCTGAACTACTAATGTGTATGATGCACCATCCCTGTATGTCAACAGGAACACTGCTTTAGTAATGTTCAGGGAAAACCTCTCCATCCACTTTACCCACCTTTCTTTCTGTTGTTCCCTTCATATTGCATTCACTCCTCGTTCTCACTGCCTCAGACTACATGCTCACCCTTCACTCATCCTTTTTTCTTTGGCTATATTCTGAAACGCTCCCCATTCCGCCTACTACTTTTGCTCTTAGTGGCTGGCCAGTATTCAAACAAAATGTTTTCTGCATCCTCAGAACTGATGTAGACAGTCCTTCAGCACAGCAGAAATCATCAACGGCACACAGGAATTACAGCTCCTCAACATCCGCTCCCAGAAATGGGACTAGTCATAAAGTTTTCCCTTTTGCATTTCCTTTTTATCTATTTAGCTTTTGTTTTCAGCATTTGCATGGACCCTAGTATTTATCTGCTAGCCTTGGTGCTTCATACATTGTTTCAGTGAAATTAAAGGCTGGGCGAAAGGAATTTGTAGTAGGATTCTGTGGCGCTCTCAGGCGAAACACACATGACTTGGGGAAACATTAATTTAATTTATTGCCAATTAAAATAGAGGAGGACAGGGAGAAACAAAGATAAAAACTAAAACACCTTTTCCCTGGCTCACCTTCACTCCTTTATTCCCAACTCCTTGACCTCCTGTCCTCTGAGTGGTGCAGGGGATGGGCAATGCGGGGCTGCCAAATTCTGACCGAACAAAGTACGTGCAGTCTTAACCATCTTACAACTGTAGCTGCTAGTTGTACTCTTTGCCTAATGGGGGTAACTATCCTTTAATATACTGTTTATTTTCCCTGAGCCTAAGGAGGCAGTATATTTTAGCACAGAAATGTACCTTGCTTTCCTCCAGTGCTGATGAGGATTCTTGTGTGCATGTAAGCACCCTTTTTTCTTTGTAAAAAAATAAAACAAAACAAAAAAAAAACACCCAACAAAAACCAGGAGGGGAATTGGAATAATTTTTTTCAGTATTGAAAATATTACGTGCAGGACAGCATTTATATTTGTCACATCATAAGTGATTCTTCTCCCGGGAGCTGTTTTTACCTTCTGGGATTGTTAGCTACAAAATAATGTAGTCTTCCAAGCTGCAGAGATGACACAGATTCCTGTTTATAATGTAGAATACACTTTTACCAAATAATTTATCCCATCTGGTTAGTTTTATATTCCTCACTGTGCAAATGTGCTCACATTAAACATTTTTCTGAGAAGAAAGAAAAAAAGCATAGGAACTACTATAGTAATACTGATGTAACATTCTGTACTGTATGACCAGTAGTTGGTATGGCCTCAGAGGTAGGATTTATGGAGGTGGCCATCCAGAGAAGAGTTTCTTTTCTTGACTCTTAGTAGTTCATTATTTTCTTAGTAGTACTTATAAATTTATTTACGTTCTGCAGCAACTCTTCTGTGTGCATAAGACATATGTTAGTGAGAAGTCCTACGTCACAAATGAAAGTGAAGACAAGCATTTTTACTCTGCTCCTCCTCTGGCAACTAACCCGAGTCAGAAACTAATTCCCTTGACTTCTTATTATGAGCAGTTATTTTTTCTCTTTTAGGTAATCACCAGCTGATAAGATGTTCCTTTCAAAAGCTACTCTCCAGTGTATGTGGCTGTGTTGCAAACAGCACACATATCACTCGTTATGTTAATAATACTGATAGACTTTTCCTGCTTTAAGGGACACAGCAACAGTAGTAATTGCAGGTCAGCTCCTTTCAAGTACGGATCAATCCTAGGTTATCAGGTAGAGAAAGGAAAACGCTTGGAACATGTCATCTCGACCAGCGGGTTTCCAGTTGCGGGAGTCACAGTATGTCCCATAAGGGCAAAGGGAGGGTATGCATACAAGGGACCAGTCCGACCTCTTCACTCCAAGTAAGTGTCACTGGAATGCTGATGAGAATGGAGCGATACAAGGCAAGTAAGGGTAAAAATAGTGGCTTGGAGGTCCTCCCTATATTCTGGGAAGAAAAGCAAGCTTTCCCTGTTCCCTGCTTTGTGCACTGGTGAGGGCTGGGTTGAGCTTTCTTCTCTTCGCACAGCCTAAAGAGTAAACTCCAAGGATGGCTCTTGGATTGACTCCTTGAGAGTATCTTGCATTGTCCCTTAACTATGTCTTTTATTTATTTATTTGCAGAGCTGTATGAGCGTGGATGAAAGTGGGGAAAGTTTTCTGGTAGCCTTCTGCTCAGGATTTTCACTTACTAAGTTGTCAAGACCCATAACTAAGCTGCTAAATTCTACTAAACTTTTCTGATCCTGTTTCTGAGATTGTAACATTGTCTTGAATGTAAGGGAAGTTTATATAATAGTTTTGAACAAAGTTACAAGTTAAATAGTTAAATAACAATGGAAAACTGAATCAAATGACACAATCCTACACTTTAAAAAAATTATTTATTTAATCAATTCAAAAAAGTTGCTTTAGTTTTTACCGCTTAATTTCTGGGACTTTGAGTAAGATCTGGTGTTTAAATATGTTTGGAGTGTACTTGTAGATAACACAAAATAATACACTGTATATTTTTATTGAAACTGGCTGGCTATACATATCTGTTCTACAACGTATTTGTTATCAAATCTCCACTCAATAAAAAAACGTAGTCCAAATGGGACTCCAGTTTGGCTCAAAATTTATCCTGAAGGCTGACCTTAGTTTTCAGGGTGCGTAGTATCTGCATGGCCATGTGAGTGATACACACATCAGCTTTTATGAGATTAATAAACCCTCTTTTAAAGACAGAATGGTTGAAACCTAAATGGAAGGTAGGTAACAGACAGGTAACTGTGATTTACATTTATATAAGTTGTTTAATCTGCTTAATATTTGATTAGAAACTGTGATTTTAGATTTTTTTTTCCTCACTGGATTTATTTTGAAACAAGGGGATGCATGATATTGAAATTTTCTATCCCATATAACAAACTCTCATGTCCTGCTCCTTTTATAGGAAGCTAATCCTCAATTTATCCATTATATTCTTCACTAGGGCTTTTGAGCTGAGCGCTTGAGTATTTGCACTAGTGTAAAGGAAGAAGGATAGTGCTAGTAATCCTTCAGTTTATTGTTCAGGGACAAATACAAATGTGGTGGTAATAAATGGTAACTTGATATTAGTGTATGAAAACTTTTATTATGAATTGTGAATCACGTCTGGAAGAATTTGCGTCATAATATTCCTTCAATTACTGGAGATATTCTTAAAGGAGAGATATATAATAAAGGGAAAAAAAATGTTTATTATTTTTAAAAAAGGAGAGGTTGGCATTTTGTGACCTGAGTGATCTCCATAGATCACTCAATTCTTACCAACAATCTGAAAACAGTGTAAATTTATCTAATTCGGGAGAAAAAAATATAACATAGCAAACTATTCTGAAAAGGGCACTAAAAATGCAGTATTGAAACTATTCAAAAGCACTTCAAATTCTGATGGCACAAGTTGGTTTCAGCTTGTAACCAATGACATTGTGGAGAGTGGGCTTGACAACTATATTGTCACTTTGTGGGGTGACTCACTTGCAGATTACAGGTCAGGCTTTGCAGAATCAAGTTCATGTGTTCAATATTTTGACAGACCTGGGGATAATAAGTATTCTTTTTTTTTTTTTTTCCTGCTGCCATTTTAAAGGATAAAATCCCAATGCCCTTTTGGATACTTGATAGAGCTTTTGCTGTTGTCAAGCTAGTTTCAGATATATACACGCACACACAGAATTTTCTTAACTGCAGAGTTACATTATGACACTCAGGTTAAGCTTCCGTGGTGAGGAAATAGTTTAGAAATCAGCGTGCTTCAAAACCAACCTTCTACTGTCATTTGATTTGGAAGGACAGAATAAAGTCAGAAAAGATTAAGGCATGAAGGATGTTATTATAAAAAAAAGAGTGGAGTAGAAAGGCTAAAACTAATATACACGTTGTGAAATCCTGACTGTTGGAAGGAGAGATTCAGATCAGGAATGGTTAGTTCCAACAGTGTCATTACCAAGCTTTCATTTTGATCTGTAAGTTGGTAGACAGTAATCAACTTCAAAATACATTTGGAGGTAACTAAAAGAACAGTAACACTGCTTACAATCTGCCCTCCTTTCTGCATTTTGTACAACAGACAACTGATATTTGTCACTGAATTTACTTACAGAGAGTTGTAGTATTTCATGGAAGTGTTGCTGAGAAAGCATCTTGGAGGACATATTGTCCCGCCTCCGTCTCAAAGTGTCTAGCCAAACCCTGAAAACCTCCAAGGATGTTGATTCTGCAGATTCTGTGCATAGCCTGTTACAGCACTGCACTGCTCTCCCAGTAGAGAAGGTGGAGCTTTTCTCCTAAGGTCCAAGACAAATGTCTCAAGCCAGAATAGACATTGCCCTTTGTAACACTGTGCCATACTACTGAGACGTGTTTTGTCATGTTATTTTTCTAACTCTCTTTCAATTAGCTTATTATTGAATTGCCTTCTTTGCCAGGGAAAAAAAAAAAAACAAAACCAAGCACAAAAAACAAACAAGCCCAGCTCTTTCAAACCCTCTTTATAAAATATGAACTCTTGGCTCCTGACCATATTAAAAGCCCTTCCCTCAACTCTCTCCATTTTCTCAACATGCTTGTTGAACTGGGGTTGGGTGAAACTGAACACAGTGTTCCAGGTGTGGCCCTCACTGGTGCTACAAAGACAGAGATAATAACTTTCCTTGATCTGCTGATATATTTTCTTAGTGTAGCCCAACATGTGTTCTGTCTTGCTTGTGAGAAGAACATACTATTTGCAAGCTCTTCATCACAACTTCCATGCCCTTTTCAGCAGTTGTTTCCCAGCCTGTACTAATGCATGGGGTTACTCTGCTCCAGATGCAGAACTTTTCATTTCTTCGTTTTAAACTTCATGAAGTTTATTCTACCTTGACCCACAAGTTTCTCAAGGCCCCTTTGGACAGAAGCTGTATTGTTTAATGTCATCCAAAGATTTGATGACAGTACATTCTGCAACATCATCCAGGTCATTGATGAAGATACCAAGCAACATGATCCTCATCATTGTCCCCTGGAGTACACAGCTTATCAATAGCTGATAGTCAAGTTATTGTTTCCTCTTCTTTGAGCCAGTTTTCAACCCACCTAACCATTTCTTCCAGCCTATACAGTCTCAGCTTCCAAATGAGAAGGGTGTAGGAGAGAGTCAGAAGCCTTAGTAGTGTCAAAATATATTACAATGTCTGCTCTCTCCTCATTCACCCAGCTAGTCATTTCATCATGGAAGGCAATCAGATTGCTCAGGCATGATTTCCCGCTGGTAAACCCATGCTGACTGTTGCTAATTACCTTTTTGTCCTTTATATTTTTTTTTTAGAAATGGAGTTCATAACGATCTGCTCCATTATCTTTCCAGGTAGTAAAGTGAGGCTGACTGAATCATCGTTTCTCAAAGTCTTGATTTTTAACTTTTTTGAAGACAAGTATAAGCTAAGCTTTCTTCCAGAGACCAAGATCCTCCCTCAATTGTCGCAAGATTTGGTAGATAAGAGACAGCAACTTCACTATCACTATCTTTTAACACCCTTAGGTAGACCTCACCTGGTCCCATGAATTTTGATGTACTCACCTTCTCCAAGTAGTTCTAAACTGTTAATTCTCCCACTTTTGTTTCTCTCCTTCCCAATTCATGCCAGGAATTGCAAGCCTTGCAGATTGTATTGCCACTTACATGAGCACAAGTTGAGGAAAAAGAAGAGATGAACTGTCAGTTTTCTTGGTTTTATGTCTGTTTTCCATTTGCTCAGGTCAGGTACATGAAGACCAGTTGGGTAAAGGAGTGCTAGGTACTGCCTGCATAGAGTGTATATATGATACTTTTCTAATTGGCTGGTTTTGGCTATGTCAGGCTTGATAAATCCGGGCCTCTGTGTGATCTGTGTCCCTTTTTTGCTGTCCCAACTTGGGCTTATGTATGACCGCTGTAACACTTCCTCTCTGAGTCACTTTGTTCAGAAGATGTTTAACATGAGCAAAACACCTCTGCAAATAGGATGTGCACAGCACAAATTGCAAAGCAATTATTTAATGGCTAAATCACAGAATAGGTAGTTAGAGCTAATGAGCTGTTACACTAACTGTTAATATTAAAGATGAGTCTTTGCTGTCCAAGCAATCATCAGACTGATGGGAAGGGTCAGCTTCTGATACTGCTTGGAATGGGCTCATCCTCAGTGTTGCTGACTTGCCATCTTATGACTCCCTGTTTTTTCCTTAGGATTTTATACCTTTTCATGTCAGTGCTTTTCCTCTTGAATCCTTGTGAAGTTAACTATTGCTGTCTCAACAGTCTTATTTCTTTCTGCAGTCTTACCTTTCTGATTTAGATAACTGATCTATAGACTTCACAGCTCTCACAACTTAGCATTTCCTCAGAGGGACAAACCAAAGTTACCTAGCCATACTGTATCAAACCCAGAACTTAGCTCAAATACAGTTGAACCTCTGGGATAGGGTACACCACTGGTTCCTGAAGAGCCTGTAAACAACCAAAACCACGCTTACTTCCCTGGGAAGGAGAAATGTTGTGTTAGATGTGCAAATGGCTCTTAATGTGTGGTCTCAGGCACCCATATATTGGTGTTACACAGAATATGACACCAGAATTCCTGCAGGCTTGCACCCACAAACTGAGATTTCTCTGTGCCATCCCTCATCCATTTCTCAACCTCTTACTTCCACTGGCTTCCCGTAAGAGGTCAGGGAGCAAACACTATAATTTAATGCAGCTCCAAGCATCAGTAACATATGAAGCCAACACCAGAAAAGTCTTATATAAGAAGGCAGATGATTTCACTTGCCTTAGGTCATACTCCCATCTCCCCTCCAGGCTCTCATTCCCCCCACGCGTAAGTGCTCTGCCAAATAGAGGGGTTAATGGGGGCTATGCTGTGGCAGGGGATCTTTATTGAGTGTAAAAATGCAGTTGGCTTTTAAAACCGTAAAGGAAAGTATTCTGTCTGTCCCAGGGAGTCACTTTTTCCTTGATAGCGTAGCACAGTTCTGCATGAATTCTACTTATCTTGCTCTCTCTGCACAGAGCAAGGAAGCAAAGTAAATGAGCCGTAGAAACTCAGCCAGTTTGGGGAATTTAAAAAGTTCTTCTTTAGATGAAGATTTCAGTGCCCACAGTTTCATGTGTGCTAAGAAGCTTTACTAACAAATGAGTGCTGAAGCATGACCTGCATGTCTCTTTTAGGTCATCAAAGCCAGAATGATCTCAACCCATTTCACTTTCAGGTTATGCGTCGGTCAAGTGAATACTTACTTTGAAGTCATTTCAGCTGAGAAGGTTAAAGGTTGACATTTGCAGTTATGACTTTTATGTCCCAGCTTTACATTCCCACCAGTCAGTTTTCAGGTTTTCACCATAGGCAATTGAACAGGTTTCTAAAAGTTTGGAAATAATCATTCTTCCATTTCTCTTTTTCTTTCCCTTTGTTTTTGATATTCCTTTGTTTTAGTGCTTTTAAACTGATTATGAAGGTTTTCTGTAAACAAATAATTAATGATATTATATTTTAATTTCACCAATTTTAGGGTGATATATCCATTTTCAGCCAAAAGATGTGTGTGCTTTTCAGCTGGTTTTCATATATCTATAGAAATCCTATCCTAGTGAGACCTTACAGTTAACAAAATCAGCTTTTTTTTCTATACACTAGTTAAGAAAACCACCTAATAAAACAAAAAAATCTTTCTTCCAATCCCTTTATCAATTATGTGTTCACATAAAGATCATTAAGACTACTTGGGACCAGTGTAGTGGTAAATGACAAATGAAATTTTATTGCAGTCTTTCACTGGTGCGTGTTAAATAGACTAGTACAGAAGCTGTAACATTCTCTGTTACATTACAGTTAATTCACTGCCATCTCTTTTATTAAGCATTTTTTCTTCTTTTTTTTTTAATTTAAATTCAGACAAGATAAATTATTCACTCTTTATTGAAGGAATAAAAATCATTAAAATAATTGACAAACTATGATAGTTTTTAATGTTTATTCCTCCCTGTCCAGCTCATAAAAGAGTTACTTAATTTACTTTTCAAATTAGGGGAGTATATGTTAGGGCTGATGTGTGGGTAATTCTGTAATTTCCGACTTGTACAACATTTTTATACATACATACATATATTTTGGGAAATGTATAACTGCTTTAAATTAAGCACTAAAAAAGCTCTTTTCATGTACTTTAGAATAAATAATAAGAACTGATTACAAAGTAAAGTAGCAGAAGTATAGTAGACCATGAAGTTTGGCAATAAATAGAAAATAATTAAATGTAATGGAAATTACTTAACAGGTTTTTTTTATATGTCACTTGTCACTTGAGACAAAGCCAAGGCTGGAAAAGTCTTCTAGCCCTTTCCTATTTATGTTTTAAATTCATTTAAAAAAAGAAGAATTATCCTGAGCACTGTCCATAGTCCTTTATCCACTCATTGAAGTGTATTTGTGTGTGTGTACATTTGCCTCTGTGTATGCATATAAAATAGTGCATAAACACTTTGACTTGATTGACTTTTCCAGAAGGAGAACTAATTTTTGGAAAATTGGATAAGGCATTTACTGGAAATACTGTCTAGTCATTTATTATTGCTATAGATTTTGCAATTGTCTTACAAATTTTGACAGCTAAAAGAGGAAAGCCAGGAAGCCAGTTTGCCAGATTTCTCTCTGCTGCTGAAGATTGTGATGAGAGACAAGATCTACTTACCTCCAGGTCATTAGTTTGAATATAGGTCATACTGGTGGTGACCTATGCCATGCTGCTGATGTTTTTCATCAGACAGCCTGAAAGTGGTTTCTTTCAAAATCCGGAACTATACCTGTGAGTATATGTTTAAAGCTTAAATGGTCATGAGTCCAGCTATCCTTTAATTTTGAAGCTTCTCCTTCCAAGTTAGGTTTTGAGGTACATTGACACTATGGGCATGGCTTTACATGAATTACTACCTGTAATTTGCAACCTGTGTTTGCAATTACTTTTTTCTTTTTTTTTCTTTTTTTTCAATGAAAAAAGAGGGACAGCTAAATGTTGGGGGGTTTATTTTCCTCCTGTCTTCTTCACTTTCTTTTCCTCCTCTTCCCTAGTATAGCAGCAAAATCCTCTAAATAGATTATGAGCTCTGTTCAAATATAATGGCCAGTTTCTCTACACCATAAAATTAATATTCTTACTGATGGTATTACCTCTGGTTTGCTCAGTGGAGCTGTTTGTAAAGAAATTGGCTTGGATGTCTGACTGTGCTTTCACTCCTATATCTCAGCTAAGGACCATTAACAGAGCAGTATAAGGAGGTTTGCACTTTGAGTAATCTCACAAATGTTCCTGTTCTGTTACCGTTACAGAAATCAAGATACAATCCAGTAGGAGCAATGTTGTTTGGACTTCCAGGGAAGTTCAAAAGCCGTGGGGTTTACATTGCTTAGCTACTTTCAGTCAATCCTTGTGTAACCTTTGTTGCTTTCTGTCAAATATTTCTATGCCTTAGAACTGGAGTACAACTTGATTATGCCCCCCTTCATAATGGCCTATACATAAAAATTTAGGAATTTGAGTTAGATGCTACTAATATACAAGCTCTATTTGACATATGCAAATGCTAATTCAACCAGGCACATGTCATTTCAAAACAAGAGTATGATTTTATTCAGAACTCATAAAACTTCATGTATTAAGGGTGCAGAAAAATAAATACAAATAAATAGTTGAAAAAAAAAATACCCTTGGCTGTAAACAAATGTCTGATGATGTTTTCTGCAGTATAACATGAACACTGATGAATCTTTTGTACCTATGCTGTTGATTAACACTCTTTTGTGAAGATCAGTGGCCCCTAATGACTTTCTGTAGTGGAGCAAGATTAATTCTTAGCAGACAGTGTCAGGTCACATACAGTAAAAGTGATGGTGATGAGGCACTGTAAGGAATGAACAGGAAAATCATCTTTATCATGACTGTTGACAGCCCATCTATGTGCATTTTTAGTAGATTTGAAGTTATAATCACCGTATAGGTGACTCAAGTTTTTACCTCAGTAACATATTCATATTCTGAAACAGTTACAATGCCTGCTTTAGCGTGCTTGGTTTTGGGTTGTGCTGCATCTTCATCTCATACTCATTAACCCACATTACCACTGGCCTTTAGCTTCTTCAGGGATGGGTGACTGCTTCAGGAAACTGGTGGTTTAAAGCTAGAGTTGGAAGAATTGTTTTGATCTTAGATGTGCAATTCTTTGTGTAGAACTCAATTTTGAAATAGAATTTGCTGAGACAGCAAACAAAGAATTGCTCAAACCTCTTCGAGCCCTGCATGGAATTCAGCAATGATTTATATGATACTCAACTGTTACAGTTACGATTACTCAGTATAATATTCAAGACAGCTACCTTATTCTGGAAAACTACTTATAGGAAAAGTGTACAAAAAGTACAATGGATGCCATCTGTGACAGTCACAATATTTTTAATTTAGAATGACTGAAAATATGCCTTTCTCAAGACAATCGTAAAATTTAGAATCTTTGTCCTTTATTATTCAAAAAAAGTCTCCTTTTTGTCTAGAATTTTAGATATGTAACATGAGGCAATTATCCTGTATGCTTGTTGTCACTGGCACAGGATTTTCCCTCTCCTCCTTCAAGATGTGGCTTGGGAAGCTTTGGAATTTTGGTTGTTTGGTGTTTTTTTTTTCCTAATCCGACAGCAAAAGTGCACAACTAGGGAGCCCACCACCAGCCAGTAGTCTTACATCATTTGATGCTACCTGGGGGCCCAGGCCCAGCAATTTTTGATTGTCACACAGCTTGAATGTACTGGGTTTAATGCTACTTGCAGATGCACTTATAGAAGGCCACATATTTCTTTTTAACAGTTTAAAGCTAAAGCAGGTCTGTAAAAGAGGCACTGAAGTAGGAATCAAAGTACAATTGTACCAGTCTAAGCTTGTGAGATTGAAACAATATTTCAATGAAATTCAAGTTCAAGGAAATTAAGTCTTCGATAGCAAGCAGATTACCTTGGCAGTCACCTCTGAAGAAATCCTCAGGGGTATGATGTTTACCTACAGGCTCCACAGGGAGAATCCCTTTAATCAGATAATTCGTACTTCCACTCTCAACTCTATGGCTTTCAGACCACTAGCAGTGCAATGTGACTGTGTTTAGAGGACATTCTTGATTGCCAGGTAAGTTTTACAGAAAATGGTCACTGAAGTGGTGGAGGAATGCAAATTTCTGAAATGCTCTGAAACATAAAAGTATTTTCTTAGAGATATTTTTTTTCTTCCCAGAGGTGATGTCTAATGTCCAGCAGACAAGAATTCAAGCACTGCTGTAGGAAATATCAATACAATAGCGTCTTCAAAAAAAGTAGAATTCTATTCTACAATTTACTAAATTCCCAGATGTCACAATGAAAAAACACAGTCCCAGAAAGTATAATTTGCATTTTATTGCAGGAAAATCTTGTATAAAGTGTGACATTTATGAAGAAGTAACTGTGACAAAACCCACTCAAATCAATGGGTGTCTATTGATTAACTTTATTGGGTTTTTGATCAGGCCTGTACTGTTAGAGCTATAAATATTTTTTGTTTTAATGTTAGTTCACAAAGTTGCGTTGTTAATGCACAGAAAGTAGTTTTGCTCCATGACAAACTGTACTTTACTCCAGACTGTTGATTTTCGTTCTGGTTTTTATATTTTTTGTTCTAGCAGAAGAAGTTTATACAAGTGTCTGTATATAAAACTGCTAACTCTTTTTGGCTTTTCATATAGGTGAAACCAAATAATAACTTGAAAGAGCTTTCTAATGGAAAATAAGAATTATTAGCATCATTGTGGATCTTGGATTTGAGCTACATTTATGTTCTTATTGTTAACATTATAAAAGTTATTGGGTCCATAATAGATAAAAAAAAGGCGTTCTCAGTGTTCAAGTTCTGCATTGGAGATTTACGCTTTTATTTGTTCTCTAGCCCTGAGTGCTATAAAGAATCAACAAATATTCAGGATGCGGAATCCAGGCCAAAAGTTTGGATACATGCCATCATAGTAATGCCTGATTTTAGTATACCTACTATTTCTCTGTGAGGTTGGTACAGACCAAAAACCTATATGTACATCATATATGTGGTTTTCTTGCAGAAAATGCAATAAATAAAACCCCAAAGCCAGGTCTCTTCTGCTTGCCTTTCTGCCTGTAAGTGATCTTGCACCAATCCCTCTCTCTCTCTGTTGATGATGCTTCAGATTTGCTCTGATTCTAGCTGAGCAAATTTTTTCTGGTTCCTCAGCTCTGTGCGTGTTGGCTCTATTTTGAAGACAGAGTATTTGAGTTAGGGATTAAATTTTACTGCATGTACGCATTTAGTACAGTAAAGTACCTCTAATAACAAGGTTCTTCGATGCCCTTGCTGCATAAAGAAAAATACAAGTGTAAGGAACCAGAAGGTGCCAGTTATCTAAGTTTCATTTTCTATCAGGTACTGAATGACTTTCTTGTCAGTGCACAGTTCCAGAGTTAACTTTAGCCCTCCTTTCTTTTGACCACAGCATGACACTCTTTTTTATACCATGACTAAGATACTATGACATGTGAACATATACAGGCAATCTGGCAAAATAATAATAATAAATTTGTCTTTTAGCTTCAAACTGAACAAATAAATATAGTTGGCATTTTTACCTATATCTATCATACATGGAATGTAAGAAAATATATGTGGAAGGCAGAAGATATGAGAGTTGGTTCTTCAGAGAAACTTTAAGCAGGAATTTCTAATCCAGCTGAGGACAATACAACTAAGAAATCTCAGCCAAAAACCTATTTGTCTAAAGAAATCTGTTACTGCTAGAGAATGGCACGGATTGCTTAGATAAAGGTCACATAGTTTCCTAACTTGAAAGTGTTTCTCTAAATGCTTTGCCGTCTTTGTTGTTTTTGTTCAAACTGAAAAAGACTTCAATGATTTCATATTTTTTTGTTGAAGACAATATGCAGAACTACTCAATAGAGGGTGTTAATGCTTTTAAGAAACAGCACTGCTGTCAATAAAATTTGGATTAACACGGTTAAGTCATTGATGGGTATCATAATTCAAAGACTATCAGTAAGGAAGAAAGGTGAACATGAATCTTTTATTTTAAAGAGTAAATCTGTCGGTATCTTATACAGACAAAAAAGTAATACAGTAGTAATACTACACAAGAGCTGTTCTGTCGTTTTCAAGATTAGACTTCAGCAGATATAATTGAGCAGAGCTAGGGTGGGAGAAAAATTAAGAAACTTTTGCGTAGATTGTAAGGTATTTTGAAGGTTTGTGAAAAGCTGTTGGCATGCTAGGTTGTGGCCATAACAAAAACTGACGTCCTACTCAGTCTTAGGAATGCTGAACATCCCACATGTAAAATGCTTTTACTATTTGCTTGGAGAAGGCATTATGTGGAGAGAAGACAAGGGAAGTGTTCCTTGTACTTGTCTAATTTTCCATTGAATTCTGCTTGAGATATCAGATACATTGGGATTTTTAAAGGGGATTATATTATTATTGTATTTTATAATATTAATTTTTAATCTTCTACTTCAGTCCTGAGGTAAAAATGTTAGCATTAGATTCTTGTCCTAATAGAAATCACCAAATATTTCAAAGTCAGCTGATGAATCTGAATATATCAACTTGTTGAAATTATAAAGGCAATCATTTTTGTGTAAAATAAATTTTCAGTACTCTTAGAATTCATCACAGGTATGGAAAAAATACTGAATAATACTGCTGTAGGAAAACATTTCTTCTCCATAGTTTGGTCTTTGCAACAAATTTATAATTCTGTGCCATTCCTTCCTCTCTACTCAAAGACTTAGAAACTCATCCCCTCTCTTTAGGGAATCTGAGCCCATGGTTCCCACTTTCTAGGGGAAGTGTGCTAAACACTAAACTACAAGGTGTTCTGGATGAGGTATCATATTCATGCCTGTTGATGTTGTCCGTTTGGAATGAATTGTTATTGCATCACAATCTGGAATTGAAATATCCTATCTTCAAACTATTGTCCTAATTCTGTCACCTGAATGGAAGGACTTTAGGTAATACAACATAGCTCCAGCACAAAAGACTGATGGGGAGTCCGTTCTGAATACCCAAAGTCTGGTAAGATACTCTTGTGGAAAAATTGCCTCCTAACAGGAGAGGAAAATGAATTTGAAATATTCTTATTGTTAATAAATATTTAATTGTTTTCAGCCAGTAAAACAGAAACAAACAAGAAACTAAACAAATAACTAGATGAAGCAATTTAATTTTTTTTATGATTAATATTATTTTGACTACTTTTGGATGCAGCAGCTAGACCCCCAAAAATCTATTATTTAAACAATTTTGAAAAATAGTAGTTCTTTTTCTCTAGCTCTGTTTACATTTGTACATTTTTCTGTCTTCCATTGCAGTCTGTCTCCCATGCTGCCAGAGGATTTCTCTTGATAATGTATTTTGCTGTTAAATACACATACTTATTTTCATTCTTTCTTAAGGGTGAATTATAATATTTGTCAAAGGTGTAAGGATAGGCATTGACTCCTCCTTCGGTGTTCCTGAGAACTACCTAAAAGAATTCTCAATGAGCTCAGAATCTGAAGTGTGAAATACCACCGCCTTTTACCTCTGATTCATATTCTTTTCTAAACTTATACTTTACTGTCTGTGTGGAAATATTGGTTTATTATACAGTAATGCAGAGAAACATATGCATATGATACTAATAAAATAGGAGCATGAATAGATCTTTTTCACTGTAACACCTCTTCATTATAAAAAAAAAAACATCTTGAACTTCATTATAATAGGAACATAAACCATTCTTGGAGCCAGATAACCTATTGCATTACATGTTGTGAAATAAATGCTGAAAGCATTACACGTTGTGAAATAAATGCTGCAATTCTTCAGGTGAAATAACATTCTAACAAAAAGTGGAAACTCTCAGACATTTCAGATGATGACCACTAATACATAAGCCTTAGGAGGTAGTCAGAAAGAAGACATTATCCGTCACCATTTAAACAAAAGCTTTTCAACACTATGGTTTTGATTATGTCTCTAAAAACCATTAAATGAAATAAATAAAAAGACTTGTCATCCAGCAGTATGCACAGAATTCAATATGCCAAACACAAGACAAACTGAGTTTGACATTAGAAAAAATTGAGTGTGACAGCTGCAGCAGTTACATATTGTAGAAGGATGTGTGTGCTTGCAAAGACTTTACATCAGATCCTGGTTGGGAGCTGGCATTTTCAAAGGTCATGAAGCTCCTTAGCACCATTCAATTACTGCACAAAGGGTACCACTGATAGTTTTAACACTGTGGTTAAATTAGCTGAGCACTAGCTGAGACAATCAAACTTTTGACAGAAATGGTTGGATAATATCTGTATATCACAAAAAAAATCAAATATCATATCCATGTTACCCTGCCCCTCCCCCATCTTTATTTTTGAAAGACAAGGAACAGATTAGAGAACCATTTAGTTGTCTTGGAGCTTGTGGAGGTACCAACACTCTCAGCCTGACAATTTTTATCATCACTTTGCACAAATATAGATATTGAATGAGGTATAAACCAAAATCTTTGATTTTAGCTGTTTTTGATTTTGTTCTTTATTTTAGTCATTTTCTTCTGAATGAGTAAAGTAATCTGAATCAGTAACGTACTGATCAAACTGTATTGACATAGTCATTCTGCTCAAAACGCAAAAGGACCAACATTGCTCTACTGTTTACAAATCCACCTAGTTTGTTGTGGCTTGTCCTGTAAACAGTTTAGATGAAATTACTTATTTTTTTGTAAGTGTTCTATGAATTTACACTGTAAATTGCTAGGTTCATTGATCAGAAAGCTATCATAGAATCATATAATGGTTAGAGTTGGAAGGGACATTAAAGATCGTCTAGTTTCAAGATCCCTGCCATGGATAGGGCCACCTTCCACTAGACCAGGTTGCTCAGAGCCCCATCCAACCTGGCCTTGAACACTTCCAGGGATGGGGCATCCACAACTTCTCTGGGTAACCTGTTCCAATGTCTCACCACCCTGACAGTAAAGAATTTCTTCTTGATATCCAATCTAAATCTACCCTTTTTCAGTTTGAAGCCATTACCCCTCGTCCTATCACTACATGCCCAGGTAAAATGTCCCTCTCCAGCTTTCTTGTATGCCCCTTTCAGATACTGGAAAGCTGCTATAAGGTCTCCCCGGAGTCTTCTCCAGGCTGAGCAATTCCAACTCTCTCAGCCTGTCTTCACAGAAGACGTGCTCCAACCCTCTGATCACCTTTGTGGCCCTCCTCTGGACCCACTCCAACAGGTCCATATCCTTCTTATGCTGGGGGCTCCAGAGCTGGACGCAGTACTCCAGGTGGGGTCTCACGAGAGAGGAGTAGAAGGGCGGAATCCCCTCCCTCAACCTGCTGGCTACGCTTCTGATGCAGCCCAGGATACAGCTGGCTTTCTGGGCTGTGAGCACACATTGCCAGGTCATGTTCAGATTCTCATCCACCAACACCCCCCAGTCCTTCTCCTCAGGGCTGCTCTCAATCCATTCTCCACCCAGCCTGTATTTGTGCATGGGGTTTCCCCAACACATGTGAAGGACTTTTGCACCTGGCATTGTTGAACGTCATGAGGTTCACACAGGCCCACTTCTCAAGCCTGTCCAGGTCCCTTTGCATGGCAACCCTTCCCTCCAGTGTGTTGACCGCTCCACACGGTTTGGTGTCATCCGCAAAATTGCTGAGGGTGCACTCAATCCTCTCATCTGGTGAGATGACTTAACACCAGCAAAGGTGTTAAGTAGTACCAGTCCCAGTACAGACCCCTGAGGAACGCCACTCATCACTCCTCGCCACTTGGACATCGAGCTGTTGACTGCAACTCTGAGTGCAGCCATCTAGCCAATTCCTTATCCACTGAGTGGTCCATCTGTCAAATCCATGTCTCCCCAATATAGAGACAAGGCTGTCTTGCAGGACAGTGTCAAATGCCTTGCACAAGTCCAGGTAGATGACTTCTATTGCTCTTCCCTTATCCACCAATGCTGTAACCCCATCGTGGAAGGCCAACAAATATGTCATATATGTTTTGCCCTCAGCGAAGCCATGTTGGCTGTCACCAGTCACCTCTTTATTTTCCACGTGCCTTAGCAGAGTTTCCAGGACGATCTTCTCCATGATCTTGCCAGGCACAGAGGTGAGACTGACTGGCCTGTAGTTCCCCGGGTCTTCCTTTTTTCCCTTTTTAAAAATGGGGTTTATGTTTCCTTTTTTCTAGTTGGCAGGAAGTTAGCCATCCTGGGATGTTACTACTTTCAATATGAAATGTGATAGAATTTCAAAGGCAGGGGTCAGGCAAAAGGTTTTTATAAGCAAAAGAGAAAAATAAATGTATGGAAATGATAAAAAAATAATAATGGTGGTTTCTATTATATTTTATGAAGTGTGGCACAAAGGGATATCACCAGTTAAAGCAGATCTCTGGTATTGGTATTACAGGGGTATTCATATTACCTTGATATTGATATTAGCTTGTGCTCCTTTCTTAAGGAGTCTTTTCTAATTCTTTGTACTATCATTTCTGTCTACTGGATAGTGAGCTGAAGGAAGAAAGTCTTTTATTATCTAGGTTATCTGAGTTTGTGCAGCTGATACAGACAAACAGAGCCTTATGTTATCTTTTAATAATGTTTGGGAGTCTGTTTTATGGGTAATAAGAAACACCACTGCTTTTACTGACATAGCAACAGATGTAATGCAAATACATATTCATATGCAACATTGATGATGGTTCATGTGCACATTTTCACTGTGGTCTTTAATATTGTTTATATGCATGTACATTCTTGCACTGTGCATTGCAGTGACATAGGGAGGCCTACATGAATCTTTTGAAGTAGATGGTAAACATAACACCATAATGCAATTACCATTTCTGGGTATTTACACAAGCGTGCTTACTTCCTCTCTTCGTACATATCTATAATTAAGTATGTACACATGGTTCTAAGATACATGCATGTGCACTTACAAGTGCCTACACAATAGAAATTATAATCAGCACTTTGAAGCTAAGGATAGCCATTTTTCAGCTCTGCTGCACAGCATACAAGTATAAAGTTAATCCCCTGTCTAGGCAAATTGGCTCCTTATTTCTGATATTTTCCATTTTCAGTATGAAGATTTGTTTTGTATGTGTTTCTTATGTGCATAAAACTGTCTTATTAATTTTAATATAACAGTACAAGTTACAAACTCAAATATATGCACAGATTGGGGTTAGGATAGAGTATTTTCATAGGATTTATAGTAATGAACCTAGCCATTACAAATAGATGAGTGTTTTGAAGTATTTTATATTTGTGATTGCAAAAAAACAGAGAGAGATAAGGTACCATTTGACTGGACTCTCTGAAGTCAAAGCAAATCGAAATTGTATTTCAACAAAGCATCCATGTCCATTATAAATTTCTTTCCTTCTACATATTATCTTTCTCTCCTATACTCTCAATAAGTCTTGATGACCCAAAAGCTCTCTTTTGTAGAATTTGTTTCTAGTCAGTTATGAATTCAGTGTCCCTTTTTTTTTTTTATGTTCTTACCTCCTTTCTACATTTTGGTCTTCTTATACACATTTTAGATATCTGGAAAACATGAAAAGATGAATATGTGTCTAATCTCACTGTTAAAAGCTTAGGTTTTGCTACAGGTAACAATGATTCAGCATCATACGTGAACAATGACCCGAGGCTGCTGAAGAAGCTGAGACTTTCATGGAGGCTTGAGATAAAATGTAGTGGCTTAGTGTCTGTGTGAATTCTACTTTTTTGTTGTGTTTAAACAGGTTAAGATTTAAATTTATTAGGTGCCACAGACAACACTGTTGGCTTTTTGGGACCTCTCTCTTGAACCTGAATCCTTTGATCCAAATAGATCAAGTAGTCTTTATTGATACGAGTTCATGATCTCTATAGCAATCACAACTACATAAGGAGTTTCAGAATATCCTTGCTGAGGATAACATGTGTATGTTTTGCTAAGAAATCGAGACAAAGGTATGAAAACCATATAATACATTTTAAATATTTTAAACACTGAACTATAGAAAAGTATAGAAAGATGTGTGAGCTAAAGCTTTGCTCTAAAAATAGGGTAAGACTATTGACATGATTTTCACTAAAACTTTTAAACCCCTCTGCCATTCTTTATTCTACAGTTCTCTGTTATTAGTCAATGAAAGTATGAAACCTGAAAGTTCTTAAGTTTACCTAAAACACAAGTAATTAACAGCACTACAACCACTTTTTGAGTTATGGACTGTTCCACTGCTGCTAGTATACAACTTGATAGCAAGATAAATACATATATCCGTTTTTTAAACATTGTGCCAATTTGGTATCATATTATGCCAAGGTATCCAAATCTCAACAGTTCCTGATCAGTACAGATATGCATTAATCTCCCAGGAAGCAGAACAAAAAATTTCTTCTTCAGTAGTATGTCTAAGCATAGTAAAGGAGTACAGTATTTATGGTAGAGAAAATATTTGTGAAGCTCCAGTCAGTGATCATTCAGATAAAGTACTTAGTTTCTTGCTAGGTGTCTTGTAATTATCCTCTGAAGTTCGTCACATCCACAAATAGAATATTCAGAGTTTAAAATCAAGTATCTTCAAGGGGTCAGCTTGAATATGGCCTTGGACACCAACTGAGGCTCCATCTTTTTAAAGTCATGGCCAAATGATGAATAAACAGTAAGAAAAGTATTTTGAAGGAAAAGGTAAGTCTGAGAAAAACAGTCATGTGTCATACTGGTCACAGAATGTGGGAGGCAAGTACAATGGTAGTAGAGATATAAATACAACATGTTTGGTCCAAGAAAAACAAAATTATCTCACTCTTGGAATTTCTGTTGTTCTGATACACATTTCTGAAATACATTCTGTTTTGAAAGACAGAAGACACTACAGTGGTGGGCCACACTGTAATAGCAGTGTATGAACAGGAAATTCAGGAGATGGAAGGAAATAAACTGTCCAGAAAAAAACAATGCTAATGTAGTGTGCCAGGAAAAGCTGCCTGTAACTATGTTCAAATAGGCAAATTTGCTAGCCTTCTCCACCCATCTTTCCGTCAAGTGGAATTGCAAGATCAGAGGAACTGGGTTTTTGAACAGTAATGCTACCGATAAGATCAATTGGCAGTCGAACACAGTACACTTAAGTTCTCATGCACTAGTCAAAAGATAACACAAATTTGTATTCTATGTCTCCTAGCAGTGAGCTCAGACACCAATGTATGTATATGACTCTGGACAATTTGCTGTTACCAAAGATAAATAGTCTGATAAATAACTCACCTTTGAGAAGCATCCTAAAAGTTCTGAGTTTATACAGAAATGTTCATTCTCAACTGGATTAGGCATGATTTATTTTGAGTACCAGGAAAAATCATGTCTTAATTATTGAAAACCAATCAAACTTATCTTAAGAATTTTGGATGTCCTGGGCACAGCATTGGGACTGCTGTTGTCTGCACAGGATGGATGAACTATGTTATGTGAAAACTGAGAAAGTACAGTCAGTTTCACTGTATGTTCTGCACATGCTCAGGACTGTTATGAGAATATACTCAGTAGTTATTTTCCTGGAGGTCTGAAAATCCGCTCTGCTAGATATTTGGAGAAATGCCCAGTTACAGCAAAAAATACAGGAAAAAAAACCTCTGTGTCCTGTAAGACTGTCTTGAGGGATATGGAGTTTAGTGATATACAAGAAATCTCATTATATGGGAAAACTAGCAATGGTAACTGGCCAAGGACTCCTGAAGGACTTTTCAAATGGTAGGAGAATAAGGCTGGTTGCTTAAAAGTCACATTATTGGGAGTACATAAAGAATTAAGGATTTTGTACTGGTTTTCAGATACTTTCTTAGTTTTCAAATGATGTTTTTCTAAAGAAAAAATCTGGTTTATAAGAGAAAAAAACCCACATCTCTTTATGTAGGGACCAAAAAAATTCCAGTATTATCTTATTTCAGAGATATTTTGTGAATGTTACCATAAACCATGTCACCATCTCAGTGATAAAAAAGGCATTAGCTTTCAGTACATCTACTCTCAGCTTATCACATATCCTCAGAGAATCAGCTGGCCACAAAGGTATTGATAATAGTTAAGAAAGCAGCTATAACCTTGAAATTTCTGAAGAGACTTGGTTGGTCTAAATAATATGAAACCTGAAAAGGTACATAGTATTAAACATTCCCATCTGTTATGAATAAGCATCAACCAGGTCTCAGTTGAAATAAACTGACAGATATTTTAGATTTTGGTGAGTTTTTTTTTCCCACAATATGAAATTGTTACTTTAAAAACTTATCTAGTGTCAAAATAGTGGGTGTGTATGATATTTTTCTCATCATAAGATAACCAAATAAAATAATCTTGATAAAACAAACAGGCACTGCTAACAGCGTGCCTATCAGTAAAGAGACATTTTTTGAAATTTTTTAATAATGAAAATTTTTAAGCAGAAAATATGAAGGTAGCAATTCTGAGAAAATCTCATATTGCATTCTGAAGTGCTGGAAACGGTACCCCTCCATCCTTGGTCCCAGGACACAGAGAATTATTGCAAAATATTCCAGCTACAAGGCCCTGTCACTTTTGGTGGCTGGGAAACAAAAAGGTATTAGAGTGACTCACAGTGGGATGCCTCCTCCATTGTGACAGACAATCATTAAATATAACTTAACTTATTACCACTGTTAATGATACTTTTTCTCCCTGCCTTCAAATGGGTAATCTGAAGAAAAGAACCAAAAAAATGCTGCAATCTGTAAAAAAAAAAAACAATAAAAATCCCTACCATCTTCTTTTCATTTACTTCTCTCCTCCACTCCCCAGCACTTTGGTAATATATGCAGTCAGTAAAGAGGAAAAAAAATCCAGAAATGACTGACATCAAACATAACTCAATGTTCAATCAGTGGCATATCATGCATATTGTGTTAACATAGATTGTAATTACTTTCTCACCAAATGCTATGCCAGATCTTTTCACTGAATAAATGTATGCATGTGATGTGCCATCATTCTATCACTGCCAATTTAATAGGCATCTCTTTTTGAAAGAAGAAAAGTGAAGGTATTTAACTAATTTCTTTGAATCTGCACATTCGATATTGAACAGCTATGTTTGCTAGGGAACACACAAGTTTTTATCAAAAGGTTACATAGAATTAACATCTAAAATGATGATAAATAAGAAGAGAAACAAGAGCCTTGAAACCTAAGAACCTCTGACAGTAATGGGACATTCAATTCAGTTCACTAGGAACACAGAGGAAAAAAGAACACAGATGGGATGAACCTTTTGGTTCCCTACCCATCCTTTTCTTCAAAAAGAAAAAATAATTAACATTTTCTCTCAACTCAGTACGCAGGTTTTGGTGTAGATTGTTGTATATCCAGTTTGTCTGGAATCCCTCCTCTGCTGAGTATGCTATTTTTATTGTATATTTTTCTTGTGAAATAATAGTCAGAAACCTGTGAAGATGAAATAGTATTCTAATGCTTGTTTGTGTGATCTTAGAGCTGACACAACATTGGTGTGCACTACTGCATGTGAAAAAACATTTTGTCCACAGCTGTGTGGATTGAACTGTATGAGAAATGTGACACTGCAGCATGAGAGGGCAGTAAGGGAGTGAAAATGAACCGGAGAAACAGACAAAATGTTGAGTATACCATGTTAAGCCATGTTGTTTGACACGCTATAAGCTAGCAAAGAATAAAATCAAGTGAGCTTGGAGACAAAGCAGCAGCAAACGGTCACACAAGTTCACTTTGACAGTTTCCGAACAGCTACAAAACCACTCTCAGTTCTGGTGCCTCTAACTAGGATATTAGTTTTCTAAGAATTTGTGAGCTGAAGGGAAGAATCTGAGCAGGAAAGGAGTGCTCCTGCTGAAATGGATACATAAATAAATTAGCTTCATATAGAAAATAGGTTCTATTTAACTTGAAAGAAGGCTTGCACGTTTTATTTCAGGCATTTTGAGTAGAAGGAAAGGCAATGGAAATGAAGAGTCTAGACATTGTTTGCACTAGACAAATTTCTGGCTTTTGTCTTTTAGCCTAGTAGTTTGGTTGTGGAACACATCTTCAAATCCATTCTCTGTCTGAATCCCACAAAGGCTTAAGTTAGAATACTCTAGGATATTTGGGAACAGGGATGCTCCCCACCTTATTTTGTTGAAATTTTGTATTTGATGGAACACTTAACTATCACTTTAAATCAGGACATGCAATTCAGATGTCGGGTTAGGTGAATGGCTTATTCATGAGAATGTAGAGTTTGATCTTTGATGAAAATATTGAAGTATTCCATTAAAAGTGCAACAGCATCTAAGAAAAGGGAATGATAGTGTCCCATATTTCAAACCTCAATTTAGAAATATGACGTTACTTTGGGAAGATGCAATTTGGAGTAATTTTTCAGAGATCTGCAATAATTGAATAAACTAGATGTATTATGTTCACAACTACTTATCTGGGAAAGTAGTTTATTTCCTAAAAAGAATTTGCATTTCTCTCATATAGACTGTAATCTGTACCTCCAACTAGTTCTGCAAGAGAGGTTCCGCTTTGGTGTTCAGTCTTCTTAAGGCTTGAACTACAGGAAATAGGTGAGATTGCTGGCTGTTAGAAAATACACCTTTGCATGACGTTTTTTAAGAAATCTAAATGTTTTGTTTGAGCCTCTCTTTGTTAATATATAAAGAAAAACTTTGTGAAAAATATCTGCTGTTTTGTCTTTCTTTTCAAAGACAAGATCAAGATACATTATGGGAAACAAAATGGGATTAGGACTGGAGTTTTATGACATATGAAGTCAGGAGAGACCCTGGTTTCACTTCCTACAAGGGACCACAAGGGACTTCTAAGTAGTATGTCCAGATTTCATTCTTTCATGATCTTATTAATTTTCATAGAAAAGTAAAAATTTTCAAATAGGAAACCTTGTGAAATCTTAAAAAGGAAGTTATACATTTTCCAGTTAAGTATTGCAAATGTACCTTTAGCATAGTCAGTGTTTTGCGCCTTCAAAGTTTCAGGCAATGCAGTGCCTGAAGAACTTCCACAGTTTCTTCACTTTACTTGCATGAATTACGCTGAAAAGTGAGGATATTGGCAAAAAGCTCCCCTTCAGGAGTTCCTTCTCTAAGCCCACAGCATTTTTGAGGATTTGACACATAAATATTTATTCAGTATAAGGATTACTAAATATATATCTTTTTAAGTAGAGAGCATTCTACATTGAAAGGCCACAAGAAACGAAAACAGAATATCTCATCATCAACGAGCATAAAAGCAACAGATAAACAGGCATTAGTCACACTAGAAAAACACACTCCAACCATGAATGAAAGCACAAACATAAATTAAAAAAAAAATTATATGCAATTATAAACCAATATCTTGAAGAGCTATATTTCAGAAAGCAGCAAGAAGCTTTAAATGCAAAAAAATTACCCAGCCTCATTAACCAGAGATACATTTCATACATCTATATGAAAAAGACTGAAATCAAAAGAGGAATGAAAAGGAAGATCAAAATCAGGCGAAAGTTTTTAGATATTATTAACACTGACTTTGACTTTGTTATTATTATCACTGTCTTTAACTTTTTAATTTGTCCACTCAGAACAGGTCTCCATTACTTGGGATAAGTGGTACAGTGCTTTTAATTTTCTGTGTTATTTTTGGCATAAGCTATTTTCAAGCTGATTAACGTTATTTCTCATTAGTCTCTAATTCTTTTTTTTTTTTCATATTCTGCTTCTTTTTTAAGTGAACTATATTGTTCTGCTTGTATTCTTTAAGGAAAAACCTGACACAAGTTGAAATAGTGTAATTAGATACCTGTGAGCCATATTTGAGTAAAGAAGAAAAAATAAATAATCTTGTACTCCACAATTTTGTCTATTATTTATGTAAGTGCAATGAAAGGACCGAATTAGTAACTGGATAAAATTACTTCTTAGAGTGTATGTTCATTTATCCAAGAAGCACTTAATACTAAAAATATAGCTAAATATAAATATGAATAAAGCTAAAAAGAAAAACCCATGAAGATTCTCAGAGAAATATAAAAACTACAATGCATACCTAACCGTAATAATTTTAAAAATCATGAAATAAACTTGTGATTCAGCTTAGAATGTAGTGTACAACACTTAATATCTGTCTCCTAAATGATTTAGTGTAAAAACATACAAATTAAATTGAGACTGAAAACATCTTTATCCTTTTAGTTGTCTAATTTCTCTTGATGCTCAGCTATCAACTCAGATTTTAAGCATTTATTCATTCTTACCATGTTGGTTTTTTTATTTGTGTTGGGGTTTTTTTGGTATAAGGAAGCCTTTAAGATCTCTAAACGTGTAATTAATAAAACAATATTTATGTGCAAATGAGTACTATGTGTAAAAACTTAGGAAGAACTGAGAAGCCTGAGTAATTTCTCACTTTGTACTTCGTATTAGTAAATGCCAATGGAAATTTTTAAATTGCAGAACCAAGCAGTGTAACATCCAGGATTAAGGTTCAACTGTATCTAGAGCAAAAATGTGACTTCGAACACCATTTCTTTTGATGCAATCTGGTACATGAGGGACAACAATCTGCACACCCTACCCAATTTTTAAAGTCAGAATGAAGAAGACTTGTCATTTCCTCTGCTGATTAAGAGGAAGGAGAAGGGTGAACTACCAGACTGCATTCTTGTTCCTTAATATTATTTTATTACTGCTTTATTTGATTGCATTATTCAATACAATAGTCATAAAATATTCCTCTCATACAGGTGTCAACCCACACAAATGGCTACAAAATTTGGTCTCACAAGGGTGCCTTGGCAGTTTCTTTAATGCTGGGGGATCTTGGGGGTTTTCTCTTCTAAGATATTAATTGCATAAGACTTCCTGAATCTTTACATTCCTCTATAGATTCTTATGCTTTAGTCTACCTCTTTTTCCTCTGCTCAGGTCTGTTATCAGTATTGGACTTTAACATTAGTTTTGAGTCTGTTTAGAACTCTTACAGCAAATCAATTAGTTGATTAGTAAATAAGCTAGTGCTGTCATCTCTGGAAATCTTTTAAGATTTGAAGCATGTCCGCCATTTGCTTTTCATAAAAGGCAATCTCAATTGTTCAAAAACAAGACTACAGATACATTGATTTTCTCTGAGATATTATCAGGGTTGATGATAAATGTTTGTGCTACTTTCAGCAGTCCTAGTGAAAGAAAAGAGCCTAGATTCATGTTCCCTTCAGGAGCAGTGTCAACATTCTTGCTACATTTAAGGGTTTCTTCAACATGAATTTAATGTTGGTGAAAAGTTCTTGATTGACAGTTCCGAAGAATGAAGTCCTCCAGTGCAGTTACTCTAATAAAAGCAATAATGCCATTAATACCATTGTAAGCTTAGCTGTGTATCAGCCAGTACATGTGTTCAGTTGCCCTTGTTGTAGTATAATAAGAAGCAAAGAGTCAAATGATGAGGATGATATTATCCCTCCCATTTGCTGATGTGTTGAATGGACAGAGTGAAACTGCTTCCTTGGTTTCACAAATGAAATCTGTGGAAAACACAGGAATCAAATGCGTATCTTGTTTTGGAATCCAATTGGAATTGATCTATATGGCAAAATCTTCCTGGCATCCTGAGGCATTATTTAGGCAGCTGAGTGCATATTGTTCCTTCACTGCCAGTGCTGGGTTAACTTATGGAGAAGTAGCTTGCTGCATTGATGTAAAGTACAGTTCCTGCAACCAAAGGTAAAGGATCATCTCCATAGAATCAGTGGTAAAAAATAAAAATGGATGTTGACCAAAGTCTGTTAATCATTACTGAAGCAAATATTCACCAATAAAAAAAAAAAAATAATCCAAAAGCTCTGTAATCAGGACTTTATGATTTTATAAAAGGATGTTCAGAGCTCCTAGAGGGAGAAGAAAAATCACAGCAATGCCAACTGATCAGATTCATGACTGCATAGCAATGAGTCCTGATTTTGTGTTTGAGGTACAGGTGGTGTTTTCAAAGACAAAGTAAAGAAGCTAGGCATTTATTCACCCTGACTTAGCTTTGGAATGGACTAAGTCTTGCAGACCTTTTGAAAAAAACAGCCACTCATTTAATTTTTCAGCATCATACATTTTATTCTGTCCTTTTATAGTAATCTTTTATTCTGTGTAATCTTAAACCCAGTAAAAATATCATAGAAATTAAACTTACCATGATTTTTTTCTGTATTACAGAGAGCCGACTCACTCCCTCTGCACTGTTTTGTCTTCCCCTACTTTTGATCTTCTTGATCTAAACTTTTGCACGAGAGACTGCCATAATTGTCTGTTGTATGATACTGAATCAGTTGTCACACTTCAACAAATAAGAAATCCAGCAACCCTAAGCTCATGCAAATGATTATTATGGCATTATTCATCAAATTGTTTGACAAACATTATTCAGCCAGGCTTTATGATAAGAAACACTCATTGCTTGAGTCCTAATTATTTCAAAGGTATAAGAAGCTGAGTTTCCTATAGCAACATGGGAACAATTATACAGGTGTCATATAATGAAGCATCTGTTTGGGAGTTTAGGACTTTTTTAGAATCAGTAGCAAAGAAAATGTTTCCCAATGATAGGTAGAAGAAGATGCATCTTGCTACTAATTTGGCACAAATGGAAAGGTTAGGTTTATAATTAGTTCAAAGAACAAATTGGACTAATACAGTAAGAATAAAAGAGCAGGTCCTCAGGGTGCTGTCACAAAGAGCAATGCAGTCTCTAATTTTGTATTAAGCAAAAGTAATCAAAAGATGTTTAAACGGAAATAAACATAGCTGTGAACAATCTGTTTCCACTCAGAGTGCTTACACCTTAAACCTCAATCCACTGAAACTGGTTTCATGTAATAAGTATTCTAGAGCAAACACACAGCAGGTACTTACCATTGAAGTTTGAAGTTGACTTTTAAACTTCCTCCCAAAGGAGCAGCAGATTGTGGTTGTGCTCTCCGCAGCTTCATGGGAGGTAAGAAATAAAGCAAGCACAAGAAATTTGCTTCATTTTCGGGTGTCCTGCGCAAGGGCTTATCTTGGGTGTGCTAACCTTTCAAGTACTGTTCATGCAAATTCCATATGAGATGAGTGTTACCTGGGAGGAGGCAGAAGCTGTTGCCTTTGCTGCTCATATACAGACCCAGCTGGGTGAAACAACAGCCTGTAGAGAAGGGCTCTTCTCCAAGACCTTAGGGTGCCAGGATATCTTCTCACCAACTTTTTTTTTTCCCTCAGCTCACTTTCAAACCTCTCCTTTGCTCTACCCTTTAGGTTGTCCCTTTCTAGAACAAATTGCCCCAAAATCAGGTTGGAGATATCCTTATGTGCCTTGTTATGATGTATGTAACCTAAAATCAGTTATGCCAGCTAAAAAGATATATCAGATTTCCGGCCATTTCTAGGGTAGGTATCACTGATACAATTTTCAAAATCTAAAAATATTCGTAATCTTTAAGGCTTAAACCTTTAGCATGTGAAAACATTCATATAAAATAGATTGGAAAATATTGACATTTTCTATTGCACCTTTCCTTTCAGAACAAATCTGCATTTTCTACTAATTTTTTTTTGGTAGGAAGTATTTACTTTGTTGGAAAGCCCTTGAAGTGTTTGCAAAAGGAATTTTCTAAGTGAGGAAGAGATTATTTTTTTTACTCCAGATACATTCATTCTCTGTCACATTCTTACAGACTTACAGATGAGCTAAACAAAGTAATACCTTTTTCTCTGCAAATTACGGGTAGAAGTCTAAATTTTATTTTGCATTCAATGAAGAGACAGGTTAGCATTCAGAATGTCATGGGCAGAATGCTGAAATCATCCTGAATTACATAGGAAGATAAATGAGGTACTGTATTTTGAACCACTTGAAGTTTTTTCAGTCCTGTTTTCATTCTTGAAAACAGTGTGGCAAGAGCCATATCATGTGTCTCCTGACCACAAGTAGATAGAATATCTGTTACTGATTGCATGCAGTATTGCATGCAGAATGAAAAAAAAAAAAAAAAACAAAACTGGGATTATGAGCTCTGATTAACAAAAGGCATCCTTCCTTACATGATGTCATTTTCTGTTTCTTTTTATTTCTCCATACTACCAGAAAGAAATGTTTAACATCTTTTTTTTCAGTGTAATTCAGCAGGCTTTTAGGACCCTGTGTATACAGAGCAGTTCATGTGACATTTTTGGGTGTTGGTGATTGATACCCAGATAGAAAATTGGCTGCTTTTGATCTACTCTTGATGTCTTTAAAAACTGCAGATTTCCCAGTCTTCCCCTTATGTTCCCTTTATATATGGAAAACTAAGGAAAAGAAGGCAGGTGTATGAGAGAAACCAGATGTATGGTAAAGCAGAAGTTTGTTCTTTGGTTTATGTAGTATGTTTAGGGACTCTTTCATAAGAGTTGTGGAGCCATGTGGGTAAAACACCTCTTCAGAAAGCTTTTGTTGCAAAGCTAATGATTGTATGTGTGAAGTTTCACTTCTCATTTGTCATTCTGGCTTTACTTTAAGCTTTCACCTACTTGCTTGTCTTGCTATTTATTAAGGCAGATAACTAGTTTGCTAGACCCAGGAGAGTGCTTACCAGTGGCTATGAACACTTGAATCCTCTCTTAGTCTGACACAGGGGTATGGCAAAGTTGTGTGGAGCTTCTGTACCCTAGTTCCCCAGCTGTAAAACGTAGTTAATATCACTGCTTTACTTTAGAGTAGTGTTGTGAAAAGAAACATATTTAAATCTGTGAGGTATTTAGTTATTATGGTAATGAGGGTTCAGAAACATACGAAAAAATAAGACAAATAGATTTCTTCCCTTTCAATGGCATTTATTTTTTCTTTTGTAATTTTTGTTTTTCATTTTGAAAATAATTGAGATGAAAGTATATGTTTATTCTCTATGTCTGAAAAAGTTGGCAATATTCACAGACAGGTGTTTGAGCATATATACAGGCAGATAAAAAGGGAGCATCACCAAAGATTAACCTCAGGCTATACGACGAAACTAAAATAAAACAGTACCATATGACCTGTGGAATATGTACAGAGGTATTTTAATAACATGATGTTACTTGCCAATAAAGCCATTAACCCTATGACAGTACTGCAAGTCCTTTTATTTTAGGAGAAGCAATTTTAAACCTCAATGATTCCTTAAGGAACTGACCGTACAAATAGAAGTCCAAACCTACTTCATTAGAGTCCATCTCATTCAGCATAGTTTGTCTTACATCAAAGTTATTCTTGGTCACAAAGATATATATCATACTTCAGTTAATGTCTTCCTAATATAGCAAGACAGGTATAGCATATGCTTTACAAGATATTTATCTTCAGGGCGTGTCTAGTCCATCTTACTTATGTGATAAAGAATTAATGATGTAACATCAAGCACATAACTGCCTTGCCTTAGACAAATTGTATGTCCATACATTGTCTGTCATGCAGTTGTGGGAAATTATGCTTTGCTTATTGTTAAATAAAAAGTAAAACATCTTACCTTACATTTGGAAGAACAAAGAGAAAGAAATGCAAGAGAAGCTCAAGGGCACTGGTGCAGGGAAGGGAGGAGGGTGAAGGAAGAGGACTGGCAAATATGAGTTTGCTTTTTATTACCTTTACCAAGCCTAAGCCAGCAATAAAATGAGATAGAAAATGTGCCTCTAGAGCAGAAAGAAATAATTTGGGGAAAATTTGGCCCTAACAGCTTCTATTTGTGTGAAAAAAAAATCCTCAACCAATTTGTGCTGTAAAAAGAATGTTTATCCTTTCCCTAAAAAGCAAGAATGTGGAGATGAAACAGAACACCGATCTTGCCTGACTTTTTCTGTGTTGTAGCAGTTTTGTGAAGGCCTTTGGGCAAATGTCATCTAGATCATATCTGTATTATCTCTTTAATAAGGAATATTATGATCATGCAGGAATATCAGCCAAGGAAAGTTTATTTTGTTATGTGATCCAGAAAGAGAATTTGTTGATAATTCAGCTGTCTGGAAAACTGGTTTAAAAACAGTTTTTTTTTCTGGCTGTTTTGAGATTGGCATGTAGGTTTTCTTGCATTCATATAGGTGACCTGAATCTGAATGCATCATACTCATCACGGCTTAACGTATTTGAATTACAAACATAAGATATAATTAATGCCTAATTATTCCATGATGTTGAAGTGGCTGAAGACTTTGAATGAACAGAATTGTGTTCTGCAACATCTTTGGGAAGACGGCTTTTCCATGATGACAGATATTTACAGTTATAGTTGAAATGAATAACATAGGATGTATACTTTGAACAGTGAAGGAAGAACTTTTTTCACTGACTCTTTTGATCCAGTGCAATTATTAGAGGCATTAGGAACGATTCAGAACTTCCCAGTGTGCATAACAAATTGCCTTAGGATGAAGTAAAATAATTTTTAGAATCTTTTTCATTGGTATTTGTTCCCTCAGATTGAATTCTTTCTGCATGTTGAGACAGAATGCCCCTGGTTCACCTAAGGATACATTTATTCATTACTAGCTCACCCAGTTTCATCTGCCCTGTGGTTACCTCACTCTGCTTGCACTGAGTCAATTCACCTCACTTTGCAGAGCAAATGTGCTGTTATGTGTTCAGGAAGGTTACAGCCAGCTTCCAGCATTCCCTGCACTGTCTCCGTAGCTGGAATGGCTCACCACCTGCTTGACCGTCTACACCGGAGCAAAGGGGATGAGAGCCAAGGCAAGTACAGGGCAACAATAGATTCACAGGTTGTGGTTTTGTTGGGTGGGGGGAGTTGTAGTGTTTGGTATGCGTGTGTGTGTAAAATTGCACCATTAATTTATTATTTTTTTTTATCCACTCATTAAACTTGAGCGCCACCAGAGGAAAGTGATAATTTCTTTGGGTCAGATATTGGGAACCCTCATTTTGCTCTTTCATCTGATTCCTGAACCATTTGTCTTCAGGCAAGGTAGCGCTCTGTAGTTGTATATTGTTTCTTGACTCTTGTCAATGTTACTAACATAAATATATGTCAGCTTTTTTGATATATTGAACAGTTTTAAGTAAAATGCTATCCCAGATGTTATAGAAATACATATATTAAAATATACATGTCATCAGATTTATACTAGTCAGTTTGTTAATCTAGAGCATATTTTGAATAATACAATATATGTAAATTAATATTGAATGTCTCTTTTCCTTTATGAGATGTTAGCAAGTTGATGTGATGCATAATACCTATATAGGAAAACTGTGTTCAGGTTCTCATTAGGTGAGAAAATATTTCATCCTTCTGTCTTTATCAAGACACCAGTAGTCAGCAAAAACCAGTAAGCTATGCTTCAAAATGTCAAATTAATTTGTGGAAGGGGCAATGTGACTGTGTTACAGGCTATCACTTTGGAAATTGAATCTCTACCTTGCCTGTTTTACTTGATGAAATTTACTTCTTCAGGCTTTTTCCTAAAAGGACTTTTAGATTTTCTGCTACATACCTTGCAGGGTACTCATATGTGCCTCTCTTGAATTTGTTGGTTTATTTGCTAAGGAAGCCTTTTAAATAGGTGGTGTATTTCTTGTTACTATTCAAACTTCAGAAAAGTGCTTGCAGATATTTGTGCAACTTTAGTAAATGTGCTTAAAGATATTTGTGCAACGTTAATAAACATTTATGAGGAATTACTTTAACATGCTACAACACTGTTGAGATTCAACAATAGTTTTCATCAGGATGAAATCAATGATGGTCGGTCAAGAAAATCCAGATAAAGTTAATGAAATAGGTTTCATATATTCCTACATGAAGCTTCTTTCTTCAATGCATCTTGATACTTTTGTATTGAAGTGTCCTTAACCAGCTCCTTTGAGAATCATAGTGGCCTCAGAAAAAGAAGTAATACATTTTACTGACTAGCATGAACACAATAAACCCTTTCTAGTGAGCCAGATACTAGCATGAACACGATAAACTTTTTCTAGTGAGCCAAATACTTCTAGATTGTAACTCTAAAATAACTGAGGGTTGCATGTTAATAGCAGGTGTCCCAAGCATCCTGGGGAGTACTCATAAGGAGTTTTCATAAGCAGTTCGCTGCTCTTGGAGTTGGGTGAAAATCATCTTAGTTGTCTTGTTGCTAACAGCTTTCCACGTGTAAAAACGCATTAAGAAGTCCCTTTTGAAGAAACTGTTTGGATTTTTCTGTTCAACCATAGTAGAATAGGGCTGAGAAGGCCAAGAAGCATGTCTGTCATGGAACTGTTTAGCTCCTTTCCTCTTGTTTTGATATCTATCTCTAAGACAGCTATTGTCTTCTCTCTTACTGTTATCAAAGGCTGTAATGCTTGACTATTCTGCCTGACAGATGTACTGAAAAATAGAGAGAATTGTCAATTCTGCTCTTTAGTTACTTCTACCAGGTTGATACTGCTTCTATGATCTGCATTTTGTTAAGACTTGTTAAATGTTGGGTTTTTAGCAGTCGTCCCAAGGCCAGTTTTGTTCTTGGTTCTATAGAAAATCTTAATGCATCTCACTTGCAAATAAGACCCCTGAAAATAATAATTAATCTGAAGTTTTGCATGAACTTCACTAGCTGAACATAGCTTGTGACCTCGTGAATTTCCTTTTTTCATTTATTTTGATATCATGGTAAGATAACGTTGATCTGTTTTGGTCTAAACATGGTGGCATAGAGATGATGTCAAGAAGTGTGCTAAAGTTCATGCTTATTATATTAAACCTAAACAGATGTTGTAAAAAGAGCAAAAAGATGTTTACATAATTTGAAAAGGTTATTTTTTTCAAGAAACTAGTACATTAGCATTTACATACTAGTATTACTAGGAATGTTAAGCCATTACTGTATTTTTCTGGCAGCTTGTAACTGTGGAAGGCCTTTATCTTGGGGGGAGCAGCCAATTGTATATGATTGATGAAAAATCCAAAGTGATAGTCTGTAACAAATTGCATTATGGCCTTTTTCATTATACAAGTAAATAGCTTTCATAAGAAACTATAATTTTTGCCTTACATGCAAAACAACCTCATTGTAAATGTTTGATTTTAATTCAGTCATGAAAGCTTGAATGCCAGCTCAATGGCTATGTAAATTTCGCAGAGTCAGAAGTTGGAAGCACTAATTACTGGCCTTTGTGCTTACAGCTGACTTCAGAATTGTTCAATTCATTATGCTGCTTTCACAATAAATCCCCATTAGCAAAGATATTACCAAGAGGTTTGTCATTCAAAATGGCATCGGGTATTCTATTTTGATTAAGATGAGGAGTAAAGAAAGCTGACCCAGCAATGAATCTCTGACACCCTCTGTGTTTAGAAGTCCTGGCAGTCCTCTGCTGATTAAATCCTTCTGTAAAAGCATCTGTAATGCAAGGGCATGATTCTGTAAGGTTTCAAATATCTTAATTCCCCTTGGTTTCTACAGAGTTCCAATTTTACAGTAGTGACTCCCCATAGAAAGGTGATGGATCAAATTGTTATACTGCTTGCTAGATGTCCAGTCTTAGAGAATGCATCTTGTATGCTGTTAAAAAAACCTGTGCTTTTTGCTAACTGAAGTTTATGGCATGTTTTCCTCCATATTTTGCAACGTCAGAGTTCCTTTACCAGAGAATGGCCATGGTATTGGTGACTTTCCCCCATCATAAATAAGATGTGAATCTGTGAAATAGTAGCAATGCTTGTGATTTAATAGATTTCCACCACCACCCCACCTTCCTAAATTCTAAATGGTTGATGAATGATAATACATTATATCTTTCAGGCTCTCTCCTTCTCCTGGCCCCAGACTTCTTCAATGAAAATACCACAAACATCTCTGAGATTACTTACTTCTGCACACTTGGGAGAAAACAAATGTGACAACTGGAAAAGTCCCTATAGAAATTAAAGATCAGAATGGGTAAGACAAAATATCTAGAGTAGTATTTTTTAATGACTACTTCTGTTGCACTAAATGTGTAGAGTAGCCTACATATCAAGTGACTTGAAAGTAAACAGGGTATGAAAAAATCTCAACATAGATTCAAAGAAAACATTTTTTAATATTGTTTTTTGAGGGCTTCTTTTTACTTATTTTGAAGTTTTATAATAGATTCTAATCATGTTTTGAAGCTTTTCTCTGCAAACATAAGGACTAGAAACTTATTTTTGTTTCAGATGAGATTCATGTAAACACTTTGTTTCAGTGAGCTGAGTTTTTAGGAAGAACACCAAATATTTTGAGACTTACAGTATAATTATTGGAATTGTTGATATTGTAACCAGGTCCAAATGTAACCCTCAGCTGCTGTCAGTTATGCAGCAAGTATATAACATACATTAAATCACTGACGACGATTTCACAGTGCACTTCAGTGTTGAAGAATGAGAGGTGTTTTCTGCAAGTGAATGTAACATCATTTGAAGAGCTACATGTTACTGCATAGAAGAGTTTCTTCCCTAGTCCATCTACACTCTCCCCACTTGAGACCTGTGAAAGATTTAAAGCAGCAGCATATATATCCTTCTTACTTGCAATTTAAAAGGCAGCACAAGAATTTAGAAGAAGAAAAAAAAAAGGTAGTGGTGGTGGTGTGAGACGGAGCAGAAGCTACAAAAATAAATTGTGTTGTGGGAATCCAAGTCATTGTCTTATGATACTAAGAGACACTACTTTCCTCTTTCTTTTTTTTTAATTAACTTTAGCACATTTCAAATGCCCTGAAACTTCTGTTTGAGTTAACTTTTTGTCTGTGTGCCAAACATTTGCCTTTTAACTCTAACATTATCAGCTTTCTACTTAAATATGCTCATAAACAGAAATATCACCATCTGTGGCAATGTCATTCATGATAAAGATATTGTCAGAAAGGATGTGGAAAGACTTGCTCATTCTCATGTAATAATCCAATAGTATGGGGGCTAAGTCATGCACCAGCATGGAATAAAACAGTTCTGCCAGAGTCGAAGTTTTAGACTTGGTTTGCCACTTTGGTATGGAAATCAAATGTTTTCTCTCTCTCCTTTTTTTTTTCCCCTTTTCGTCCTTCATTTTCTTTGATTGC
>VZSZ01007383.1:135597-224123 GCA_013398815.1 Ibidorhyncha struthersii | reverse complement strand
GTTTGATGTACCCCCCCCCCCCCCCCCAAAAAAAAACCCAAACCTAATGCCCAAACCCACAACTCCAAAATACCCTGAAAGTTTGTTTGTTTGAATTATTTTTTTTTTTCAAGGAGAAAAAAAGAACCAAAACACTAAGACAAAAGAAAAATAAAATAAAATAAGATGTTAAGTTGTGGATATTTTTTTCAGAATCAAATTTGTTTTCTAGTTAGTTATATTACCTTGTCCTTCATATAAGTTATAGAAATAAATAGTTCTCGCAAGACACTTTTCTTTTAACACAGAGAATTCAACTGTTTATTTATTTCTTTATTTATGGACCTGTTCAACCACTTCAGTCAGACATATATGCAACCATCCTGTAACTGAAACCACTGTTTATGCACCATTGACAATTGTTCTGAGTTTGTGGCCACTGATTTGTATAATTAGAGGTCACACTTGATGGTCCTCCAGTTTCAAGTTTGAACTTGCTCCTGGGGTTATGTTGCCTGTGGATCTCAGTAGGTATGGAATGTCAGCCTGCAACACATTTGTTATTCGTCTTTCTGTGTACTGGATTCATATTCAGACCTTGTGAAACAAGTTGCAGGATGACAGTTCATCGTCAAGGAGCAACTGCAAAAGTATTCAGTTCAAAGGATACTGTTAAACACAACTGCAATTCCTCTCAGTCTTGTTAAAACTGCTCTTTTTACTCTGGTTCAAGCTATGTCATATGAAGGATTACCAGCTGTGCAGTATTGATTTGAAGTGTAATAATGTGCTTGAAGATTCACTTCTAAAGCTAAGATGAAAGCTGAATATTTTCCCCAGTGTCAATGGCAGCAGTTATTGTGGTTGTCCATAGGCTAAGGGTGAAAGGATCCATTCTTTTTTTTCTTCCAAATCTCTATCAAAACTTTTATGTCAACTGTGCAGAATCATGGTGTCCATTCTTCCTTCCCTTCAGAAATACTGTGCAATTTCTGCATGCTCTTGTGCGTGTGCAGTCTATGACATACTTCAGGATAGCAGCTAGCTCGTAAATTAGGATTAAAAGTAGCATTAAATTTACAGTAAAGTCATTAGCTGCAGGTGTTACACCATGAGTTCTGTTTACACAGTAAAACATTGCTTGGAAAGGTCATTGCAATGCAGCATATATTTCTTTCAGCTCTGTCTTTATCCTCCTTGTTTCAACTATCACCATTCAGGAAAGTGTGGCTAAGTATATTTTAGTTAGTAGTTTTAAAGAATATACTGTTATTGTACATAAGCGAGTGTTTGCTTACAAATTGGCTATTTCTGTAATAACTCTGGGCTGGAGAGTCCCACTGTACTCCCAAGACACAGCTCCAACTATCAGTGTTATTCTTGCAAGAAGATTGAAATCGCACTTGCCCTGACAGCAGATATTTGGGCCTTTACATGAAGGATGTCAGACTGTTTTTTTGGCTTGATATTGATCACATAAAGGTGTTAGAAAAGATGGATAGGAGTGGAGATGGATCATGCATTCTGGAAGCCTACCTAGACGACAGGTAAAAGAATGCACTTAAAAATGCAGGGTGTGCTCCAGGTTTTCCCCTTGTGCATACTAATTGATTCGCACTGGGTCTTACCCTTGTGTTTCTGAGGGTAAATAACATGGAACTTAACATAAACCTTGACCTCAAGGTCATTTATACAATGCCATGTAGATTCAGTCTATAGGTACAGCAACTCAGGTTTTGAGATGATCAGAATTTCGGTCGGTTGCACGTGTGCTGGCTTTTCTGGAAATGCTTCCATCAATAGAGGAAATGGTAATGCTTTATTTAAAGTAATTGATTCTAATTAGGATCTGTTATGATCCTGTTCCAACATTACTGAATCAATATATTTTGATAGCTCTGAATTAAACACTTTGGAATTTCTATTCCATGAGAATTTTTTCAGCAGCAATAGTTAGTTATAATTCAAGAAAAGTGAAAGCAAAACAAAAGCCCTTTAAATCCAGTCTTTCCCAGAGATGAAAAATTCATTTTTTAAGAGCAGCTCTCATAAGCAGTGGCATTAGTTTAGTTTATGCGACAGATACATTCCTGATTGAAGACCAGTGCTGTTCCATACTTTAAGAGGGAATTTAAGAAAAGCTTGTGCATTTGCATGCTGAGTTTGGTTAATATAGCCTCTCTTTCATGAGGGAATTTGGTATCTCTCTCCTCCCACTGTGTTTGGTCTCAGTAAGATGTTTTTTCTGTTTCACAGAGGCAACTGATAGAGGGCAGTTCTCTCTTCTGCCAGGGCAAGACTCACTTGGACACCTGTACCTGAAAGGACACCAAAGACAAACTCAGGCTTTCCCCAGAAAACTGTTTTGTAGGTAGGGCTAGTAAATATGTCACAGATGATCTACTGGCTGCAAAATGAAACACAGTAATGGTACAAGAGAGCATGATGTTGAGTGGAATATGAAAGGCAATTTTATTCTTGCATTTTCCTTTCGGTTTTGCCTGTTTGGGACTTTTGTCTTTTGGGATTAGGAGGGTGGGGGACAGGATTTTTCAAGTGGTGTTTGTTTTCCTGTGGAGAGACAGGCTAGTTATTCCAGTTACTACGGGGCACTGAGGAGACTGAGTTGAAGGTAAAACATTTCCCTTGCTTTGTAAGGGGATAATACTGTGTTGGAAGAAGATCAGCTACTCCTCACCTAGAAGAGTCTACGTATCTGTTCTCCTTTGTTGATTCCTTCTGACTCATGTTTTTGTTCTAACTGATGTTCTTGCCTTGATGTAAAATGTCTTGTTAGATTTTTAAATTTTTTGTTTACTTATGTTTTTTTAGAAAGCTTTAGAGCATATAGGGTAGGTCTGTTGGTTAAGGTAGCCTGTAACACAGAACTGGGATTGAAGTGTTTAGTTCTCTTTGTGGTCTGCAAGACAGCTTTATATATAATCAAATCATGCTGCCTCAGTTTCCTTGTCTGTCAAATGGAAATGAGATGTATTGCGGAGAAATATCATAAAGACCTTATAATGATTTGAAGATAAGCATCCAGTGTAGGCACATGATAGAAGTTTTAAGGAATATATAGAAACAGAAAGAGCAATTTGTAAAGATAATTGCCATACAGCCTTACATACTCCCCATCTAATCCCCAAAGTAATTTGTTTTATATTCTGCTACATCCTCATGGATTTTTTTTCTTTCTTTCCTTCTCCAGGTACCTTTAAAAAAGCTGTTTCTGGATTTCTAAAAGACACAGACAGCACTGATTATAAACCCTTAAGCATTTTACTTGTTTATACTCAGCATATGCCAGGTTGGTCACTTCAACAGCACTGTACAATTTTGTTTTCTTCTCCGAAGGGTTTAAGTTTGGTTTCCTAAGGCACTAAGGTTATCTGCTCACAGTTCATCTATCAGTAATTTTTGAACTCTTCTTCAATTGTAACCAAATTTTAGATACGATTAGAAGACAGAGCTTCCCCTCCCCATTTCAATTACCTCTACTTGTAACGAAAAGAGAAGCAGCAGTAGAAAGCAGCTAATAATTTTGGCAATTAGCTGTTGCGGAACACTCAGCTTCTTTGGCATGCTGAGTGACAGCTCTGTGCTTCCCACAAGCCATGGTATGCTTATCTCTGGCAGCAATGTTGTTCTTCATCCCCAGAGACAAGGAATTAAAGCTAAAGCAATAGGAAGGAAGGCTAAAGAAGACGACACCTGTGGGTAAACAAGTTTCATCAGTTGAATGGGGATTTTTTTGTCATTTCTGTCAAACATTTCCACTCTCTATACCTTTATTTGTTATAGATTCTAGATCCTTTCTTTCCTTTAGATCTTTACTTTTTAATAGTATTTACTTCCAAAATCCTTCCTTTTCCAGCCCCAATCTTTGCCATCTTTGCATCAGTTTCCACAGCTCCACTTCCATCTAGTATCTGGTTAATTTTTTTCTGTCTTTTTGTGAAAATCAAAATGGTATTGATTGTACAGTCTGACCAATGTTTTCGTGTAAATTGATCATGTCCCTAGCTATTCCTAAAATGCTCCTTGCATTTTTAAGCAAAAAACTCATGACAGCATACAGGCTTTATTGGACTTTTTTTTTAATTTGATGGAAATCTTGAATTCAATAAGTTTTGAACAAGCCTGAATTTTTTCAACCAACAATTGAGTCAGCTGAAGCCTTACTAACAAGTTGTGCCAGGCTTGCAAAGTATTTGCATGGACTTTGAAAACAGATCAGAAGAGTATTCTGCATGAGTCTCAAAATATGCAAATGTTGCCTTTAAGGAATATACACATGAAGAAAATAATTTGCTTGCCATAAGAAAGTATTGCCTGTGTTTCACTCTTTTCTACAAATCATTGACTGAAATTCTCCTTATTTTCTCCCACAATAGGCTCAGAATTCATTTTCATTTGTTTCTCTTCATCCTTTTCTCTCTCATGTCTTCATTTTTTCAACTACACAGAAATTTTCTCTGCTCCCTTATTATATTCCACCTCTGCTGAGGCTGAGGGATATAAACAGTCTCAAATATATTCAATTCTCATCGCAAATGGCCACAAGGAAATATAAATTAATGCAGGAATTGGGCTAGAGAAATAGTAAATAAAATTAAAGCAATATAAAAATACTTCTAAATTAATAAACATTAACTTATATTTCTGTCACCCCTGTTTTTCATCATTAGACCTAAAAAGGAAATCTGGATTAATAAGAGGGGAAATAATATGTAAAATATGGAATTCTAATATCAAGAAAGAAAAAAACTGTTATGTTACTGATTCCTTTTCATTTCCCATGCTGCGTAGGTCCTTGTGGTATATTGACCAGTCTCATTTAAGTAACTTCAAGAGAGTTCTTTGGAGAAGAATTTTCCTAACCTAAATGGGGCAAGGTAATGCTTCCAGGGTTCAAACAAATTTATTTTTGCTTCATATCATGTATTTTCTTGTTTTTAACTTTAAAAACAAAAATCGTTTGTTTGCTTCTAAATAGATGCTAGTCATCTTAATACTGTTTAATAGAGACAGCATTGAAATGAAAAACAGTAAGTAATGCTGTAAATAGATACTTCCTATATTTTTGAGTATATTAGTCCACACAAATTAATTTGAAACTTCTGCATTTTGCATCTAGGTCAACCCAAATGCTTTATTAAGAATTGTTGTAAGAAATTAACACAAAGGAAACCACTTCTACTGTGGGGCAGTTAAGAAATGGTACTGGTCTTAAAATGAAATCCTGGGGCTCTGCTTAAGCCTCATTCATTGATTTTTAGTGGGAGTTGCTGGATCTATTGAGAGGAAAATAGATACCTTTGAATGTTCAGCAACAAAGCAGCAGCTACTTTCACTGTGTTACTCTAGTGACAAATGCTGGCTGGCTTCTCAGCACAAAAGAGAAGAGCTCTTTTAATAGACACAGCTCATACTTGCAATTCTGATGCTGCCAAGCTCGACAATGAAAATCCTACCACCTCTACTTTCCTTATTGCTGGTGTCAGTATGGCTTGTAGGTAATGAAGCAATGGATACATTGCGAATTTCTGTGTACAGAGGTGAAAAAAGCAGGACTCTGCTTACAAAGACAGACAGCAATTCATAAGAGCAAAGTTAAAGCAATCATTATGGTGTAAAACATTTCGGACAAATCCCACGGAAATAAGAAGTGATTGTTACCTACCATTCCCCTATGGTAACAGCATCAAGACTCTTCCAACTTTCCTAGTTCAATATGGAGGAGTTTCTAAACAAATGAGGAATATGGGGATTTCTTATAAGTAGTAGAAAGTGAAACGAGTATTATAGGAATTTCCACATTGAGGCAAAGTGGTGATTTACTTGGTCCATTACAAATTAAATCTGCGTGGGCAGTGTACTAATAACAGCATCAGCAAAGTTAGGCAGCAGGACAAAGCAAATATGTCTACCCTCGTTGCTGATTATTGGGACTATAATCTTGCAGCCTCTCAAAGCTGCTGGTAGGATAAGAGTAAGAAGGAGCTGCTGGTAAAGGGCCAGTTGGTACCCTCTTCTAAGCATGGAGAGAAGATGGAGTAAAGTCATAAGTGATCTCAGAGCAGATGATTAGGGGAACAAGGGCACACCTCTGACTTTGATAGCAAAAGTGATGAGAGTTTACAAAATTAATACTAGCACAGTCTTGCAAACCACTCATGGCTTTTGTTTGGGGAGGGTTTATTTATTCTTTTTAATAGCTGTAATGAATTATTTAGTGTCAAACGTACAATGGAAAAAAAGGAATGTTGGCCTCTAGTTAATCTAGTGTTAATCTTAACATGTAATGGGATGCTATTGACCCTAATAATCTGTAGGTGACCTAAAGTGCAGTTTGGAGGAAGAAGTGTTCCCTGATAATGATGGCTACAAATGACAGAGGACTCTCTCACCCCTGGTCACTCCTCTACCAGTTATTCATGTTCACCCTTGAAAGTTATGTTCCATTTACAAGTAAAAAGGCATATCCAAGCACTTTTTCCTGTGCTGCTTTTGAATACAAAATCACATTTAAATCAGCAGATTTTTTTATTTCTTTAAAATGCATTATTTTCTGCCTCAGTGTAAGTACATAAGTACTCTCTGTTCAAGTCCCTTTACCTCTATGACACTTCAGTTTATGTATAGAAGAGATGCTGTTCAGGAACGAGTTTCCTTCATGTTGAATCTTTGTATACTTTTTTAATATGTTTCTACTAAAAAACTGAATGACCATAATAGGACATTCTTAAAAGAAAGGGGAAATCAAACTGCCATACTGCTGTAATAGCTTTTAATTTCTTCAGTACATAGTGTTTTTTTCTTTTTAATTAATTTTCTGGTATCACAGTAAAATCTCCTTACTGAACAATGACATATAAAAACACAGCACGCTATTCATGAAAGGCTCCATTGGTTCAGTCCTATACAGCTATAGGACTGTACAACTCCAATGAATTGCATTCTGTTGCATCCGTGTGACTACTTGTATCTAAATAAATTTACTGGAAAGAGGTTGCAGAAGACAACATTGCTTAAAAAAATTTTTAAAAAAATCACTCTTTTGTGGTCATTGCAACTCATTTACATCTGTCTGCTTAGCCACAAAGCAGATGAGTATTATCATTATGCTCTTGTGTGGATTGCGAATGTCAAGCTGCAAACAATTCCTCTTACCAGATGCATGTCTGACATAGTTTTTAAGTATTATGATAAGTTTTTAGTTGGTGAATCTGTGTGAATTCTAAAATATATATAATTTCAATTCACTAGTTCTCTAACTTCAGTACCTCTGCCTTGCATATTACATCAAAATGCCACCATGGATTTTTTACTTTTTAAGATTTTCTTTTTAGTGAGACATCAGTTGGAGTCAATAATCTTAAAGGCCTTTTCCAACTCAAATGGTTCTATGATTCTATGAATCCCTGTGAATATACTGATTTGTGTAACTAAAAGCACTTAAATATATAATTCAAACTCAAATAGATAGCTAAACTAAGAGCAAGACTAGCACAATTATTATTTGTAACCTTTTCTCTAAGCTTTTAGTACTTCCAGGAATTTTCTCAATTCCAGCTACTCATTAACACCTTCATAAAAGTGACATGTCTTTTTAAGAAAGTGGGAAAAAAAATGTAATCGTAAATCCATGTAATTGCCATGATAAAAACAGAAACAACACACCCATTTCTTGATGCTTCCTAAAATCAGAGTGACAATCCATTACAGAGGCATAGTTCCTAGCAGGAAATATTCAAGGTGTTCCTTACTAACTAAATTTGTATGACTGTTCTTGCAGGGAGCCACGAAATTCCAGGAGGGTAACACAAAGAACAAGGGCACTCAGCATGGTTTTCACAGCATTCTTGAAGACAGACATGAGAGGATGGGCCTTGTGAATATTAAATTTTAAAAGCCTCTTATACTTCAGGAAGCCTTTAAAACTATAAAAAATTTAAAAGGGTTTATAAAACCTATATATATACAGTCTTCAAAAGAGCTTGAAATATGTTTGGAAAGATCAAAGAGGAATATCTTACATTATCATATGATGGGGGAAGGAGAAGGGAGGGAGAAGAGAGAACAAGTGTCTGGAGTTTGGTGTTACAGGTGAGGAACAGATCTGAGGATAAAGGTCTGCTTTTCACAGTCTTATCTGGCTCACACTGTTTGCCGTCTTCACTTTTTATATCTATCTTAGTGCTACTTAGAAAATTGTAGAAGGAGGTGGGGTGTGAAATGTCTGAATAACCCATGATATTCTGTGGAAAAGAAATGTGCCAGTTTTAGTGCTTGAATGGCTGTAATTATCATATTGTGGGCGAGAGTGCTGAAAGCTTAACATTTCAGTGAAGTATGGTGGGATTATACAATGCAAGATGTTGGTGTGTACCTATAACTTGCACATGATATAGTGTGACATTAAAAGCAACAACAGAACACTCATTGCCTTTAGGCTAAAACCGTATGTGAAATTTAGGTCTCTTCTAAAGGGCCCTTTATAAATGTTGCATGCAGTACATTGCAAGAGGCTTACACAGTGGCACTTGACAGTTCAAAGAGTTCTTTTGGTTTTACTATGGTGAATGTACTTCCAAACTTGAGATTCCAGTACCCTCTCTCCTAAGCAATTATGTCTTCCAGTATATTCAAGGAGCTATTAATGAAGCCAACATCTTTCTCTCCCTTTTTCTCTCTTCTTTCTTCCCCCCCCCCCCCTTTAAGAGGTGATGTCCGGTTAAATTTAATTCAAGTTTTAAGTTTACAAAGCTATTCTTAAAGCAAACAACCAATAACACACTAACGAAGCCACACAACTCCCGCCCCCAGTTAATGCAAAACAAAAGTATAACCTTACAGTTACAGTAGAAGTTCTTGTGTGTTTGCAACTAAAATATTACACTGTTGAAAGAAATTAAAATTAAAAAGAGTTAAAAAAAAAAGACAGACAAAAAAAATAATCCATTGTCCAAGAAGGTGGTTGTAACTAACCCTCCCCAAAAATCACAGTCAATTTCTCACTGTAACCCACTGCAACCTGCTGCTGTGTACGGTTTCACTTTCATTTTGTTGTTTTTCATGGATCTTTCCATGACAATTGGTGGTTTGTGCTCAGAAAGGTCACAATGATTTTCTCTCCAGATTATCTTGTCCGGAGAGAGAATAAATTTCTTTGGTTCGGAATTTAATTTATCTCAATCACTCACAATCAGTGCCAATTGCAACTACTGTATTCTGCTAAAATAATTGTCACCTCAGAAACTATTACAATTCCTGCTTTTCAGTATTTTCCACGTTACCACTCTTCTGTACCTGCCTATTGTTTTTTATCTTTTCACATCTGGAATCTTCCTGCAAAACGTGCAGGGGCCATCAGTGGGGTGCCTCTTCTCCCACTGCCTTTTGCATCTGAAGTCACATAATAGCTGTTACTGTGTACTGCACTAGGAGGATGACAGATCTAATTTGGCTGTGGTAGCCGCTTTTAAGCCAGGCTCCTTTGGTGGCCTGCAATGAGGAGTCAGGAACAGTCTAAAAAGCTTTTTGAGCGTTTTTAAAGATGATAACTGTGTGAGCTAAAGGGCTGCTTGACTAATTGTTTTTATTTACATGAAATTGTAAGTAAGCACATAAGGAATAGAATCCAGTTGCTTCCATTGCCTGTTTGAAACTCCCGTATATCAAAATTCATTTAAGAGCCATTTTTTGAGATCTTAACATTATCAGAGCACGGAAGTGAGTAATTATGGGCCTATAGATGCCTTATATACTTAACACATCCATGAGGCCTTCCATGATCTTCTGAACTTTTCCAAGAGAGATGCGTTGCCTTATGATGATAACCCATCTATTTCCTCTCTTTTATATTTCCTCTCTATTTGTGTTTAATGTTATCTTATATAAAATGACAGCATTTTTCTCCAAGAGTGATCTCAACATATTTTACAAATTAAATATTTTTAATTTATTTAAAGTTATTTATTTAAGGTATTAAGTAGCCTCTGAAAATAGGTATGTGCATGTAGAGTTCTATATTTCTATCTACCCTGTGAAGCATGCAGAAGCGCTGCACATCATATTTATGAGCTCTATCTTGAATTCTTTCTGCAACTAAAACTCCCACTGAAGCCATCAAGCAAGTTACTTTCACAAGGAATGCAGACTCCTACTCAAAGTGAATATTTCTTGTTATAGACCAAGCTAGGGGATGCTGAAGGAATACTTAGTGTTGCCTTTAAAAGTTACAGTAAAGTTTTGAGTCTCTAAGCAATAGTGTTACAGGAGAAAAGTAAGGGTGTGCAATGAACAATAAAGTAGCATTTCTCTGCATAAACAAGCCAATTCACTTCTCATTAAATTCCTCAAAAACAGAATATAGGATGATGATTTCTGGCACAAAAAGGAGGTGATTTTTATAAACAAATAGGCAGAACAAAGGAAGCAAAATACCACATTCCCTGTGTCAAGGCGTGGCTTTAGCTCCTTAGTTTGACCACTCTTACTTGCGAAGTTGACATGCTAGATTTGCTCACTTGTGTTTGTTTTAGGCAAATTCTTTTCCTTGCTGAATGTCCTAATTACCAACAAAGACTCACTCCTATCAGTCTCTCAAAATCTTTCTGCCCCAAGTTACCATTTACCCGTTTACTGTACCCATGTAGTGTTCTGGCCTAAATATTAATTCCTTTTGAAACTTTTGAAATCAAAGTGCATTAATGAAACAAAAACTGTTGAAATACTTTGAAATCTGTAAGCAATTTTGGCTTCACCAGATAAGAATGGTTAGTTGTCATAGTAACAACATCATGCAAGCGGGAATTAAACATCATTACTATAATTCGTAAGTGTTGAATAGCTGCTTAAAGCTTTTCCTCTTGGCATATGGCAAATCAAAAGGTTCATAACTTTGTTGCGGCAAGGAGACAACCCGAATGGCTTTTTTTTTTTTGTCTCGCAGCTCACTGTGAGGGACAGCAGATTAGCAGCCTTCCCACCCACAACAGCCAGGATAACAACCTGTAGTTCAGTGAAAGGTAGTGTAGTGGTTAGGAAAGGTAAGGAGAACTTGGCTTTTGCTCATGGAACTTTTATCAAGCCAAATTCCTGTAAGTAATATCCTTTAACTGCATGGGGAGAATGAAAAATAATGGAGAATGTATTCACTCTATTAGCACAAGAAACTGCATGACATTTTGCAGAGTTATGTAACACTAGATGGTGTTAATGTGACACCAATTGATGTCAATCAGTTTTTTTAAAAAAGCCCGCCCCCCAAAAAAAAACCAAACCCAACACATTAATCTCAGAAAACTTGTGAAGGAATGTTTTGCTATCACATAACTTTCTCTTTTTCTTAAAGAAAAGGTAACAAAAACTCTAAATGTTCACTGCATTAAATGTATTGAATAATGTTGACAAAACCCAATATTGAAATATTATGGAAGATGCAGCTCAGCAATCTTACTAAATGAGTTAGGAAGTAGGGAAAATCCAACACTTCTATTCTTACAAGCTTTTCAGTTGCGTTCTAAACTTGTCCAACAAACATGCTAAGAAATCTTAAATACTTATTTGATGTAGTGTCATCCCATAAAATTGCAAGAAAATTACTGTAGTTTTTCAGACATAATACTTTGTTCATGATTTCAATCATTCAAAATGAAAAATATATTTTAATTATACAGTTTGGCTGTTAGTCTCCACTTCTATTTATATATTTTACACTTTTGGCATTCTGACTTCATATTCACTGAACAGAGTGAAAGAAGTACCAAGGGATTGGTCTTTGGTTTTGTTTTAGTGAGCAAGTACTTTATTGCCTTATCTGAAACTGTCATCTAACCTTGGATGTTTTTTCTCTTTCTTTTTTCCCCACTGTACCTCGGGAAAGGAATCAATCAGTAGTGACAAGTGCTACATTAGTATGCCCTCATGTAAAAAACTGAAAAGCAATATTGTGTGTTTTGAATAAAGATAATTACTTAATAGCCTTTAAAAAAAGTAAGGAACTTTTTAAGAGCTGGGACCATTGTCCTGTGTCATTAGCGTTTGAAACTGCTGTATTAGAATTTAACGATAAGTATTCTGGGACTACATCTGGCAAAGGACTTGGGCACCTCCCAGTTAAGTGTTGTTAAATGTTGTAATTTTTAGGGGTCTGATATTAATACTACTACCCCAGACCTCAACTGAGACATTGTCACCTTCTATATTTTGCTTTGGGCATGTCCCACTTTCTTTTCAGAACTTTTTTCTGGAGGTAGAGGGGAGAAGAAAAATTAGTGATTCTTGCTAAATAGATATCGCGTTGTAGCAGCCATGTTGAGCATTCTGACAGATAAGTGTGAAGCCCGCAGTGCTTATTATCTAGGTGCCTATAAGCACAGAGAATTTGACTTTCATTGGAGGTATGGGGCTTGGCATGCATGCATTGATTAACTGTGCAGCGCACACGTAGAGACTTACTCTGAACTAGAGAAATGCAGCATGAAGGCCTTTCACTGCACTGGAATGCACAGCTCCAGGAAACCCATATTCAGGAGGTCTCAGCTTCTTCCACCTCTGCTGAGAAGGTAGACATCTGTTAAATGATCTTTTACAGAAGTGAACAGAGATCCCACTTCTCTCCTAAAAGACAGCTAATGGTGCTGTTTATGTGCGTGTGTATGTATATATATATAAATAAAAGTTAATAGAGATTTTTCCAGGCTGCAAGGTCAGGTCATGTGTCCACTTTTGAGAATTGCCTGTAATGAACCATATCTGTATCTTTTATCTTCTGCTCTAACCAAAAAACTAATGCAGGGGTGGGAAGAGGAGATGAGACAAGTTGGAGACAGTAAGTTGAATGGGAACACTTCATTCTTATTTTTTAAATTATATCAGTACTGGTCAAAAAAAAACCAAAGCAAAACTAAGTTTCCTGAGATAGGGAAAGTGCTTTGAAGTGAGTATAGTTGAACAACCTGTTTTTTTAGAGCACCTATTTGACAAAAGACGAGCTCATATTCCTATCCCTGCTCTCAGAACCATTTCTGTACTGTTTTCAAATAGCGTTTCAAGTAATTCACAAAAAAATCCTTGGATTAGGGAATGCACTTTATGATCCTAGCCTTTAATACCTTTGTAGTCAGGATGCCTCACAGAATAGGTGGCAATGCCTAATATCTGCTTAAGATTCTTCCTTTTTTCCCTTTTTTTTTTTTTTTCCTTTGCAAGGGTCTTGATTTTGTACCCCTGAATAACTAAAAGAGAATATCTAGTGACTACCTGCCACATCACACCAATTCACAGTAGTGTCCTACAATAATGCATCTTCTTTTCTGTGTTTTCCAGTACTTATGCAAAGCTTCTTGGAGAGATCATTTCTGCACCTGACCGCAGTTAGTATTCTATAGATAGAGAAGCATGTAATATGCACAATATATCATTTGTCTACTGTAGCCTCAAGAATTGGGTTTTACTCTGGAAGAATTCTTGAATAAAGGTCTCTGAAGGATATGCCAGATCTATGTCATACAGTGAATAGACCTACAGGGAGAAAATTGATAATTATGTGTTCAGTGCTTTATCTGCAGCGTGCAGTAAATAATTTATGTGACAAATTTTAGTAATGACACTATAGGAAAATGTGAAGTAACTCTTCTTTTATGAAGTCAGCTATGCTATATATGAAATGGGAGGTTAGAGAGAGTGCTCTGGGGGGAAACTATGTAAATAGCAATTAAATACCATATTGTAATACATAAACACTAGGGAAAAAATATAGGTTCTACAGGCATACTTCTTTGTAGCGTCTCCTAGCTCTCCATGAACCTGACTTTCTTCCAGAGTGATTAGCAATTTCTGTAATCTTCCAGTGTGATTTGTATTTCAGTTGCATATCATGGTTATAAAGAAAAGGATCTTATGCATATTTGTTAATATTACACTTTTACTGTTTTTAAACAAGGAGAAATAAATACATGGATGTGTGTTTTTTTTTTTGCATTCCATGGTACCATCATAACCTGTTAACTAGAACTAATAAAATACATTAAGCTGAATATTCAGCTGCATTTTGAGTGATTCCCAGTTCATGCACATTCATGAATCTTTCCCCGTTTTAACCTGCGCAAGCAGATTTTTAGCTAAATATTATTCAGAATACCCATTTGATCACACGTACTTCAATAAAAGTCTTGCATAAATGCCTAAAACATCATTTGCTGTTGTGTATTTATTCTTTTTCTGCTTCAGAAAGCTGTAGTTAGTCAAAGACCAGGGATAGTACTAAATAATTCAATTTTGTTGTTATTTCACGAATGTAAGACTTTGATTGTGCCCTTGATGTCTTGTCTCTTACAACACACTGTAGTAGTGATGATTAGTGTCATAACTTAGATTTGTCATGAGGATCTGAAAATCAGCTTGTGAACCGTGGGGTGGGGTGGAACGTGGGGAAAATGTCTTGTGGGGCCCTTTGAGTCAGACGTAAATTGGTTGAGGTTGCAGGTTGGGCATAGTTAATGGCTCCCATGCACTCTTTAAGTGCTTTATTCTCTTTTGTTCATCAAAAGAGGGAAAATGAAATGTAAATTTGGAAACAAAGCACATTATATAACTGATGAAAAACCAAAGTAAATGTATCATGATGACCTGCAGGCAGAAGGTGTTTATTTAAGCTGCTTGTTATGAGATACACTAATATTCAGAGTTCTTGTGCTGCAAAGGGATAAATTTCATCCTTCCAGAGTGCTTAAAAATACTGTAAATATTTTCAGAAATTAGAATTTGTTGAAGAGTTCTCAGTAGAGTTAGATATTGTGATTTCATTAGCTGTATGATTGTATAACAATTGGTGAGCAGCTTTTAAAACTTACCTTTGAATTGAATAATAAATGGAAGTAGGACACTGAAACTTCCATATAACTAATACTCAGTCAAGCTTAAGAGAACTGAATACTGAAATTGTGTGAAAACTGAGGTTGGAAGAAAATCCTATAGAATGTCAGAAGAATGTCTCTTCACAATCACAACAAATTATTTAAGTACTAATTTTCTTTTTTCCATTCCACACTTCACTATCTGGGAAACAGTGAAAATATTTTTGTTCCATACCTAAAAGGTCAGAGGCAATAAAAAAATGTAGAAATTGCTTAAAAAATGCAGCCCCACAAAACTAAAAAAAATCGAAACATTAAGAAAAATTGAGTGAATTACAGAATGAATAAATGGTAGGCGATGATACCAAAAGCAAAATCTACATAAATATGTAGATTATTGACTACATGCTGTTACTATTTATTTAGAGGTACTACTGCCTACACAATATTTATCAGTTTACATAGCTATCTGTCACTGTATAAGTAAAAAATATTATATATATTTTGTAGAGCAATCTGAGATAGTTTTCTTTTTCACGTTAATAGATTTCCAAAGTTTTACTAAAGAAGGTAGAATAAACTGTTTCTAATTAAACAATAGTGAGCTCTGTTGTTTTTGTATTAGCAGCCTTGGCCTTTAAAGTGAAAATAGTTCAGTTAATTTTTTTTTTTTCGTTTTTAGTATGTGATGTATAATGCTTGTACAGATGTTTGTATATTCTTTTTTTTTTAGAATAGCTTGAGAATCACCTTAAAATATCCTTTGCTGAAAGCCAAAAGAATCTTCTGCGTTTGCTAGTTTTATAGTAAGTATGTAATGAAAAGAGAGCTCTGCTTTCTCAGAAACATGTTATTGATGACTGGTGTTTAGCAAAATCATTAATTTATTTAAATGTCAGCAACAAATTTCTGCCAGATTAATGGTTTTATACAAAACCTGAGAGGACTTAAAATTCATTGGGACAATAAAAATTCTATACTGATTACGACAAAATTACTTCTCAGATATTGATAGGTTTCTAAAAATATTTAAGTTTAAAGTTGTGTGAAATCTGAAGCTACTGACTGTTCAGTATAATGGTGGAATACATCTTAACACAAATAAGAAAATTCAGTAAAAACTGTGTTGCTACTTGCATTTTTTTCCTTTATCTTTAAAGCATGACTACTTATTAAAAACACCTAAAAATAAAGTGTAACATTAATATCTTTATCTAGTTATACAGCTGTCAGCAATAATGGTCATAGTTTAGTCAAAATATCAGTAAAGTTGCTACCACTTAACTAAGTAGCCCAGAAAAATTGATCTTGCTTTGCAGTGTATATTTATGTTAGTCTTTTTTAATGTGTTACTTAACAGAGGAAGCAACAACATAGTAAGTCTTTTATCTATGGTTTCATAAATGTAGCAGATTTTCTTTCATCTTTTAACCTTTTTTTTCCTTCTAGCTGATAATAATGTTAATGATAATGAAACAAAACTTTGTATTGTGATTGATCTCAGTAAATACAGACTGTGCCCTTCAACTGTAAAAAGTAATTTTTTTTACAATATCTGAGAATATTCTTCTGGCACTTTAACAATAAACAAGAATTTCCTACATGCTACTGCCTTGCTTAGCGCACAAAGAACTTGGTTGAGCATGAAACCAAAGTCATTTTTTGACATATCAATTCTAAACTGTCTCAGTTTTTTAAAAAGTCAGTATTAATATTTATAGATAAAAAATGTGTAATTTCACTGTAATTATGCACTCAGGTGGCAATTATTTTCTTCATGTTCTGTATTGTTCTTCACAATTGTGTAATAAACATTTAATGCATTTAATGTGTATGGCTATTGTGACCTTTAGTTTTTGATACTGCCATGAAATGACTGGCTTCAGAGAGTAATGTGAGATTTTTTATCAGAATCTGCTACACGTAAATCCCATGAACTTCAAAATCTAGTTTATAAGTCTTCAAAAAAGACAAAGAAATGAAATAGCCTGCCTTCCTGTGACTGATTTCTTCCCCACCTTTCCTCCATAGGTACATCTTCCAGAAAGATACAAATAGCTTGCATCCTTTTACTCCTCACCCTGCTTCTCCTTCTTACCTCTTTTTCATGGTGCTCTGGGTGCTTTGTGTGTCACAGTACCGTGAATCTCTCTAATGTTGAACTCTTGATTTTTTTTACAGGGGTATGAAATCTATTGTTGCTTATCACATCTCTTAGAAGTCTTTTCTTACTGTAAAGCAATTTATTTGTCCAAATTCAGTAAGGGTTCTGCTGTGGCTTCCATAGAAACCACTGTCCCTGAAGTAGTTAGCGTCCTCTTACTCTCTGCTAATGAAGAGCCCTCAGCCTCATTTCAGTACTTGACATTGTTGATAATCCCATCTTCCTGAACTATCTCCGTAGCAATCCTAGTTATCCTACCAATCTAACCCATTTTAGTCTTTCAAATTTGGGCTGCTTCGTTGTGTTGATAAACCTTCTGCTTAACAAGATTAGACTCATGATCTTCCATTCCAGTGTGCAGCTGTAGAGTTTTCCTCTGTTTTCTTGTCTACATTTAATAGGTTCTCAACATTGTTTTAAAATTATAAATTCTAAATCGTTTGTCACATGTTTTAAGGAAAGGAATACCAGGTTACAAATTTAATTACTGGCATTAGAATTATTACTAAGACATGATTTCACAAAACATTTGACATCTTTGTGAAAGAATATTCAAATAAAGTAAAATAGCTATATAAAAGGCAGTTACTTATTTTTTTAACAAATTGAAAGAAAAACAATGATTTTAGCATAGCTGTGGTTAAATGATGGTTGCAAACCAAGACACTGTGTTTTCTATTTTTATCTAGATGCATTGATTTGCTATGATAGGATATAATTTTTGGTCATAGTGCTTTTTAGAATAAACTCTCTGGCAGTAACATTTATGATAGCATAAGGTTAGTAATTTTAGCGGTTGAATGAACAAACTCTAACAGTGGTACAAAATCACCAGGGAGACTGGAGGAATTATTACTGAACCAATAAGGACTAACAAAATTATTAGTGCATCCTTACATCTACAATCTTTTCCTGGTGTGCAGTGAGATGTTATCCATTTCAGTAGAGAATAAAATTTAATTTTCTCTAATATTAAAGTTAGTCTAAACCTATATCAAATAAAGGTGTGGATGGTTTTGGCCACATGACATGTATGCAGAAGGACATTGCTCTTTTCTAGAGATGACTGTAGAAAGATTTCACAGGAAAACAGAACTTCGTATCAGCCTTCACTTAAGAAATGCAGATTTCTTACCTTTTTTTAAAAAATTTCAGAAGAGTCAACGAGTTATGTAACACAATTAATTATGGCTGAATTTTAACAAAATCTTAACTATGGTTTAGTAAAGATTCAGAGTACATCTACGTTTGACATATGTATATTTGCATTTCAATATTCTTTGACATTTTTTCTAAATTATTAGCTATTCTGTGAGCATAACTAATTAGATGGAATTCTAATGACAAGACTAAGCATATTTTAATACAGAGATATGAAATGGAAGGTTTGATTAACAATGAAAATTGCAAAGTATCATCTTCCATTGGAGATATGAACACAGCTGATCTGTGAAATGAGGGGAAAAAAGACACTCATTTGAGATCACCAATGCTGACACAAACAACACATGTTTTCTGACACGTCACTCTTTGTCTGGGGGAAAAAATATTCCACTCAAGGAGAGATGCTAAAACCTACATTTCAGATGAATGCAAAATAAACTGTAATTTATTTTGAAATACATTTGTTGCAAAATAAATTATCATACATAGTATATTGTGAAAAGTTCAGTTCTCTGCATCTAAGTACTTCATAAATGTTTAGTTGTGATGATAATTTCATGTTTTGGAGTCAAAATAAACTCTGTCCTGTCAGTATACTGGAAAATTCTGGTGTCTTGTAGACCACGACTACAAAGAGTTTGTATATCCCACTCATGCCAGGCTTCGTCTAGTTATTTAGCTTTCAAATCTTGTCTTGAACTGACCTGAGGATCCCAGAGAGAGGGAACAGGAATGAACTAGCACTCTGAAAAGAATCCAGTCCCAGTGGTGAAATGGCATTAGTTCCACAGCATTTTCACTTGGATAATTCATATCCTGTCAGTCATAGGTAAGGACAAATTGACAATGGAGACTTCAGACTAGTTGCCACTTCAAGGTGTATTTTGAGTCAATGCTTGTTTTTAAATATTTTCTAAAAGCACCCACAAAACTGTGTTGCATCAGCACAGTGAGAAGGTCCATAATGTTCAGCTAATACACTTCTCCCAATATCAGGTTACCTCTCTCACCACTAAATCCACTTACCAGACTGAAGTTAACAGAATCTGTGCTGATCACCCAAAGCAGTCTGTGGGGAAGAGAAGTGGGATATAAAACTTATATGGTAAATACAAAACAGTATCCTTTTTCTGGGAAAAGAGGTATGTCTAGGAAAGGCATAAAGACTATGACAGCCGAAGGACTCCTTTTGTTTTGAGAGGTGTAACTTCCAACCATGATGTAACCACACTGTAAATTGGCCACGTATATTCTGTTTGCCTAAGCTGCATGGTGTTATCTAGTAGTCTCTTTGGCTTCTATCCTCATTTTCACACAAGCTGCTCCAGGTGGGCAGAACAGTCCTATGAAGTGCAACTACGTCCCTCTCCACGAAGCTGGGGAGCCGGCAGAGCGGAAAGTCGTATCCTGCCAAATGTCTCTGAGAAGCACAGCAGGCACAGTGCGTTCTGCAGTGTGTTTCTGAGGTTGCCTGTTTATGTAAATATTCATTCAAGTGGAAAGCTGTATTGGGATACAGTATCACAGATTCCAGTGTGGATTCTGGTAAGAAGTGTGCATTGAAAAAAAATTTCAGAAATAATGCAGAAGGGTAGGGAAAGTAAAAGTGCTGACTTGAGACTAGGTGAAACACAGTAACTTATTGAAATAACCTACATGCATTCACTATAGCTTGAAGTTGCTGTTTGAGACCTTGTTTGTGTTTTTCTGCATGGCCGTTTCATTGATGTATTTGACAATAACAAGTTCACAAGCGTGCAGTGCACAGTTCAACACTTGTTTTTCTTTAGAGTTAAACATAAGTGTCTTTAGAAAGCAGACTGTTATTCAGTGGTGTCCTATAGAAGATAACTGCTCTAGAGTTTTCCTCATGACCATTTAAGTAGTAATAAAAATCCTATACTGGTACGGCTTAAGTTTAGAAATAAGTATTACTGGTAAACTAGGTTTGTTCCTTTTCTGAAAAGCTTTCTATAGGGTCATGTTCAAAGCATAGTATTAAAGAAACCTCATTATACTTTAAAAATTATTTAAAAAAAGTAGGAGCTGTCAATAAAAACCTTAATATTTATCTATAGGGGTATTTTTCCTGTTCTTTACTAAATAAAACTTTTGAAGAAATGTCTGTTTTGACACACTTTTGCAATCTTTCCTATAGAATAGGTTCCCAACTTGCTATGCAAAAATGGCATAGTCATGAAGCAGCATGTTTATGTTCCAGAATAAATAATAGAATAAAATTTAATGAAAATTAATATATTTCATGTGCTCAAAAGGTAAATTCCTTATCTGAAGCTAGAAGGTATTAAAAAGCCCCTATGAAATAGACTTGAAAATCAAGGATTTGGCCTCAAATATTCAGGTATCAATATGAGATAACAGCAACAAAATTCTGAATGAGATCAGCATCACAGACTTTTGGGGGCTATGTGCTGAGATGATGATTTGCACATCTTTTCCCCCAGCTTTCAATGGGGGAAGCACCACAGTGAAGAACTAAGCCATGTTCTTGAGTGCACCTTTTAGGTTCTGCTTTATTTTCACCCTCCTCCCCAGTGGCTCAGACACCTAGAGGGCCCTGGCTCTCTTTTTCTGCATAGAGAAGCTTGTCTTTTCTTGTTGTGAGGGTTAGCAGGATTGCCTGTGGGTGGTATTTTGGTTGCCTTCTAGGTGGCAGAGGAAGTGGGACAGAAACAGCAGAAGCCAGTCAGAAAACCCTACAACTGCTAGCATTTTCCTACAGAAAACAATGAAGTACTCTTTTTTTTTTTTTGCATTCTTCTATTGTGTATATATCCCAGTATGATAATAGCAGTACAACAAATATAATTCAGCACTGTATTATACAAAAAAAATGGGAAAGAATAAAGAAAATGTCCACATGGGAATGATAATATTTGTATATGAATGTAATGTACAAATGCGTATATGCTACTGAGATTTAAATTTCCATATCTGACATATTGGTGATTTGTTTTTCTTTGATTACATTTCGAGAAGCAGCATGAGAAATGTACGCTGTTAACAGCTGATACATTGAATGTCATGTTTAATAATTTTCAAATATAATAAAAATATTTAATATTTTCTTGTGGCTTCTTCTGTATAATGTTGAAATTAAGGCAAATGAAACACCATTTTTTTTTTATATTCCTTAGGAATGCAAGAGAACATATAAATGGCACATACTGGGTTGATTCAAGCATTTTGCTATAATAGCATAAACATTTATTTTTGAAAACATGTGTATAAAAAGCACAGTAGGATTGTAAATTTGGCATTACCATGCCCCAGAGGGCTTATGCTTATGTATCAGTGCTAAGAAATGAGACCCTTCTTCCAAAACAATAGAATTTTGCTCGATAAAGACAATTTGATAGGGGTATTTTGCAGGTATACAAAGGTTTGCCAGTGGAGAAGCTCTGCAGGACCAGGTTCTGCATCTCAATACTATGTAATAAAAAAAAGAATCTATGTACAATTATTTAATATTGTAGATGCTACTGCTGTAGAAGAGTAATATTGACTCAGTAATTACCCCTTCATTCTGTTTCCATCCCCTATGCCTTAGCAGAATGGTTCTCTACTATATTATTGCTTGTTCTTCTCTTGCTTAATTTAAATTGTAACAAGTAAACGAGCTTCTACATTTTTCCTGGGGAGATAATTCTCCAGTTTAACAAATATCAGTGCTTCAATATTGAATTTTCTCATACTCTCTCTAGACATACCTATTCCTAATTTTAAATGGAATACCATATGTTTTTGAAGAGAAATGTCTTGAAGACCACACCTGGTATCTAGACTTTTTTCCATTGCTCTTCTAAAATTTGAATTGTGCATTTCTACTGTGAAAAGCTGCTTGATTTTAAAAGACACTTCTTGTGTTTATGTATGTTTTTTTTTTTAAACATTCTGTAGTTCATGAACAGGCCATTGGTTGGATTATTTCTTAACATATGCAATATCAGAAGAAGCTTCACATTTTGACTATTGTTTTATACCACAAAATCTTCTGCTTCCTTCTGTTTCCTTTTCACCCCATATGTTCTAATTGTAGGTCTGTGGGTGATGCATGAGCAGAAAAGGGACACAGCTTGACTACCTGCTTCCTTGCTGCACTTGAGGCATGACTGAGAATGAAAACAGCATTTCTACTAGGAGACGGAGCAAATATGATCTTGAAGTCACTGGCAGTTAATAAATTTGGAATCCCCGTTTTTGCTGAGCTATTTACTAGGCTAGGACTGTATTGTCTCTTAGCAATCACAATATATATGTAACTTCACATCTTAGAAATAGAAATTGTACTTCAAATTATTTTGAAGATACTACACAAAGTTCTTAAAATAAAAACAAGCTAGTTTAAAAAATAAAAATCAAGTTTGGGAATTACTTAACAGAGCATCTGTCATTGTTTTCAGTGGCCAGTCCAGCCCAAACCATGGCAACAAATAATAAAATATTTTTAGGACTGGTGGCTGAAAGACGTTTAAAAGCAATCACCATCGATCAAATCATCAAAAAAAACAATTTACAAATCTAACCATTACTAGTTTTGTGATTCTCCCCACTACTAAAACCAATGGCATAATGCAGGCACATAACCAGACTTCTGGTTAGCCAATTTCTGTTCTTTGTCAATGGCCACATCTCTGACAGTCTACTGTCTGTCCCTTGATTGGTCTGGCTGCATTCTGCGACCCTTGTCTTCTTTAAGATATGATCAAAATGTTATATTTTGATTTTTTGCTTCCAAATTTCCATTATCTTTCATCCCCCCCATCTATCCTTTTTCATGATATCATTCTGATATCTGTGCATATTTCTTCTATGATATATTTTGATGTTTCCCAAACTGTAATCAGAGACTTGTGATCCATAGTAATTAGTAAAGAACTTGTGTATAAGTATTTTTTTTTATCCTGCTCTTTCTCCAAAGGCCCGTTTATTGTATGAAAGTAAAAAAAAAATCTATTTTGTATTAATTTTTCATCCTTAAGCAATTAGTTGCCACAAGGATGCTTTATAGCCTCTAACGAGCATACTTGGTTTCTCAGGAAACTGAAATATCACATTAATCGTCTGTGAATGAAACGACATCCTTCTCAACTTCAGTAAGTTGCCAATGCCATTTTACCTCCAGGTTGGTTGTTTTTTACCAAATTAACTATTTAAAACCTATTTGTGCATGAGAATATAGTCAAATAACTTCAAAAAATGAATTAAAAAAGCTGTAAAACTTGATCTCATAGTTTTTTGAGAAAATTGGGTAGCATGCATAAAGTAAGTGCAAGCTCAAATCATAATTACATAGAAGCTATTCAAAGTATAAATGGAATCAAAAGAGATTTTAAAAGCTTTATGGAAGATAGATCTCTTAATGGCTATTAAAATGGCAGTCCAGAATAGGGCAGGATGAGTATTGAACCAAGGACTCCTCTTTTATTTACATAGGCCGCCTGTTGGAGCTTACTGGTGTTAATGTTACACAGAGGAAAGACTGCATGTTTATTAGTAAAAATAAATAAATAAATAAATGGTCTTTTATATTCCTGAAATGAGAATGAATCAATATTTTATAAATGAATGTAGAGAAATGGAAATATTTAAGACACGCCAATTATTGTCCTACAATGCATCTCTTAGGAAAAATAATAGTCCCCCAATATCTAAACCAACCTGAAGGAGCTGAACTGCTGGAAGAACCTCTTTGTGTGTCAGGAGAAAGAGGGAAAGAACATTAGTTTCTCAGTCTGTTCTACTTACAGTCTGAAGGTTTGGCTGCTTGTGTAAACAGATTAGTAGCAAATCAGCAGCAGCAACAATGTTCTGGAGAGCAGGACCACATCCACAGTTGCTTTTGCAGTTTTACTCAGTGAGAAAATTAATACTACAAAATTAGAAGGCAGCAGTACACTGATTTATGTGGATGCATAAGGTATTACATAACAGTGAATCATTTCCTTTGTACTCAGAGACTGCAGGTGAAATCCTAGCGTTAATTGCAAAAGATGGGGAGAGGACAATGGAGAAAAAGAAACTCAGGGAAAAATGAATTTGTTCTTGAACCGGGCAGAACATGACAGTGTTGTTCAGACCTGCTGATAGGCACTACATAGGTTCAATGATTTATGTATTATGTAGATTTATGCTGCCTAGATTCATATTTTTAAGCAGTGTATACTCTCTATTAAAGGAACTTTGTGCAGGTTCATCGTGACGTCATTCACTTACATCACACTCCATAAGGAAAGGATGTGATGCTATGGGACAGATGGCTAAATACTCCATCCAAATGCAAAATAATTTGCTCTGGAGGGAACAGAAAATTAAATCTGGAGCTGCTAAGTATAATGTGATAATCATTTTAGCATGTTCTTCTCAAAGCTGGAAACCACTGAAGATCTATAAATGAACTTCCATTTTCACAAGTATGTTCACCCATGTCTGCAGTGTCCTGGTTCACTAGGATATTTAGAACAATAATCCACAAAATCATTCAGGCCTGATTCCATGATGTTGTTGTGACTTGAGAGAGATGCCTTTAGCAGTACGCTACATACGAACATTGCTGGGAAGCAAGACTTGGATTTTGATGAGACCCTTATTGAATGAGAAATGTAGCTGATTTTGGAACAATGAAGGTTCAGAGTCAAATGTTATGTTCTTGCTCTTGATTTTTGCCATCCAGGGATGCAACCTGACAGTTCAGAGTTCTCATCTTTGGCAGGATAACCTGACAGGTCAGGAATCTCTTATAATCCAACTTCTGGCTGCTGTAACTCACTGGCTTCACACAAGTTGTGTGCAATACTTTAAAGAACTGTATATATTTCAAGAGCCACAGAATAAATTGTTATTTAATTACATAGTAAAATTTATTTGTAATATGTATATATTATGCACATGAATTGTGTACTACTTTGTTGCAAACTGGTTTATTTAATCATTTTGAACCAGCTGCTTTAAAATTCTGCTCTACTGCCTCTCTGGGTATGATAACAGTCCTACCTAGAAAATTCAGGCAGTATGTTGTTCTACTGGCTGAAAAGTGAGATGAGAAGAATGTTTTCTCATAAACTGATTTGCTATATTTATACGCATATGAAAAAGTGAATTGAAAAAGGCAAATGTCCCTAAATGGAGCTATAGGGCATGTGTCATGGTGTGTCAGCACATCCACCTAGCAAATGTTTCCTTATTAAAATACTCAAAATTTGCAATTTATAAGTGAGAACTTCTGTTAATAAACAATTTAAAAATTAATTTGGCACTGGACTTAAAAAGCTTATATTGCAGAGTGGCATTGGAGATTTTTCTAGTCTTTGTCAGTCCTGATGAGAAGGGATACATAAGCCTAAAATCTTGTCTGATTTTGTTAAAGAAGCTAATATGGTTGGCTAAAAGATACTACCTCTCTCCTCAGACTTTCCTTCTATTACAAGTATATAAACTTTTTTTAAACCTTTTTTATAGGAAAGCCCCTATTTTTTAGGTCAAAATGTATCAACTTTCTTTTTTCTCTACTTTATGTAACAGAGTATAGATTCACTGTTTTTGTAAGATTGTTTAAAAATCTGTACAAAGAATCTTTCTGCAAATTATATGTACAATATACAATACTCTCTAATCTTTTAACATCTATTTAAACCTGCTTTATAGGATTGTTAGGATCAAGCTTTTAACTTGCGTGCAACGATCTGATTTAAAACATCGCAACAGATTTCCTTTATATCACACAAACACACATGTAAATTATGTCAGATTACATCACTTGCACAGGCATGTGTTTGTATTTATGATGTAATGCAAAACTCATTTAATTTTTAAGGGCTTTTCATAAAATCAAGAGAAAGACCATTAACATGAGGGGCTTGTTTCCTCTGAAAAATTATAGCGTGGGATTTCTCACGGGACTTTGCAATGAGTTTGATGTTGTGAAGTACAGCAGCACATCACTGACTTTGGAAGAAAAACACAGTGGGTGAAATCTGGCCCTTACTGGTAATGCTGTGCAAAAGCTGGCTGTAAAACAGTGGAGGGTTGGCCAAACATCAGTGACAACAAATATTCTGGCACTATTGCACAGGATGGCTGAAGGCACTCAGCCATGGCACAGAGGAGAACACACTGACATTGCTTTGGAAAAGATCAAACTTCCCCCTTGGTCAGCAAGTTGCAGATGGCAGCATATGTGTTAGCAGGTGGGGAAGCTGTTTACTCCCTTTGGCTCTCACTCTGGATCCTGTTGGATGGTGCCGTGCTGTCTGGTCTCCGTTCTGTATCCTAATTTGAGCATTAGTTGAAACAAAGCCCTTCACTTACACAGGGGATGGGGTTGAAGAGCCTCTTTATGTCTTGTTTTCTCTGCATCTCTGCTGAGTGCTGGTCAGGCTTGTTCCTAAAGATTTGTCATTAAATCACCAATCTGAAGGGGAAAAAGCAAGTTTTTTCAGCAATCAAAAGATAATATCTCATCAAGAAATAAAATGAAAAGGCATGGAAGGAATCCTTAGAAATAAAAAAATAATTAATTCTGAAGGAGTGAAGACCAGCTGGTGTTGGGTACTACAAGCTGATATTCTTCCACTGTCCACCCCTTCCGTCCCACCGTCATCTGCTTCAAATGAAAGATTAACATTTAGGTTAAACATACTTGTTTGCCAAATCTGGACATGTTCCTGCAGTTTTTAGGGCTTTCCCCACATTTCTTTGTCTCTCCTTTTCACTTTGTGCCTGGAATTAAAAACCTCTTTTGTTCTCTTTCCTTCAGGAAGCAAGCCCCGGAAAGCACCCCGACTTCTCTTCTTGGAACTACCTCGGACCTGTCTCAGAAACACGTACTTACTAAACACAACCTTAATTTGGAAAGGATCTTTGACTCCTTGTGTCCCATGGAAGGGGATCTTCCTTGAAGATGTCTGAAAATTGTGGGGCAGTAAAATCTAGTTAAAAGCAGAGTTTCTGATCAGTTTAAGCAGTGAAGGTACATAAATTAATGCCTCCTAAATGGTTAGCTGTCCTCAAGGCAGTGTGGCCTGCGAAGAGAAGAGCAGGTTTCTGCTCCCATCTCCTCTGCTGTCCTGCTGGATGTCCCTGGGGAAACCAGTGCACAAATAAGTGCTTTTCCTACCTGTAAAATGGTGATAATGATACTGACCTTCTTTGTAAAAAGCTTTGAGAACTAGAGATGAAAAGCATTATATAAGAAGTAAGTATTATTATCGTTGCTCCTAGCAACTAGCAGCCTGCTTCCTGGCAGCTGCAAGAGCAATTCTCAAGTAACAAAAATCCCAGCCCTAATTTCTTTCTCACCATTTTTACTCGTGAAACTCTAGCTTTCACCTCTTCTTCCACTGGCAAGTGCCAGATATGTACTTACGTGATGCAGAGTCTGGGAGGGTCATTCTGCCTCCTGCTGCTGGAGGGAAAGGAAATCTGCAAGGATCCCGGACAGTGTTTTAAAAATAGGATAGTTTTTGCATCCTGTGCTGCTCTGAAGATATACTTGCACTACTCTAACAGATCATAAACTGTTTCTAATGTGGTCTAAATGTCTACCGGTAACTCAAAAGGTAAATTGAAGGACAGAACTATAAGCAGTGAATGTTATTATCATTTTACTCCCACCAAAAATCAAAATCTGTGTTTGTGCAGGCTTACTTTGTACAGCCTGTCATTCCCCTGTGAGAAGTGATGGGAGAAAGCTTGGCACATTGACTCTAAAAGCAAATGCTTTTTAAAATTATGGAGTTCATTCCAAGCTTGATGAAGGTATATTAATATGTGTTATGACAGGAGCTGTGTCAAATTCCATGATAAAATGAACAAAATCAGGAATATGCTCATATTTTAAGTTATAGGACTGCTATGAAAATGTATTTCCTGCTAAAATAGTGCACACCAGCAAGGGGAAAAAAGACATTGAAATTGTGACAAGACACTGTCACTTCTTCGGCTTTTACTGGTGATCTGCAATTTGCTAAAAAGTATTCTAATGAATTTTTCTGGAGTGGGCGAAGGGTGTTGCAGAGTGCTTTGCTTTGAATGGGGATGGTGGGGGGGCGGAGAGTAAAAGGAAAGAAGTAAATGTTCCTGGATTTCCTCTGTTGCATGGTGCCCTGTGACAGCCAGTGGGCTGATTCCGCACAGAGGCACTCACTTCCCCTGCAGAAATAACGTCAACATGATTTCTGTGGAACATAAGAACGGTGATATTCACAACCCTCTTTTCTGCATTTTCCTTTCTGTAAGATTTTAATGAAGATGCAAAATCCCAAATTTAGAAGTGATTTTTAAGTAGAGTTCAGGCCAGATCCCTCCTAATTTGAATTATGATTCATGAACTGAAACAACCAAAGTGTAAAATATACCTTCTAACTGAAGGATGCTAGAACAACATAAAACAATCTGTAAAATCAGATTGGTTTATGTCCTTTGGTTTGCACATAGTTGAATGTGTCTTTTACTCTGCCGTGCTTTTTTTCCTCTTAGGTAAGCATCTCTGTTTGAACAGAAGTGGTACCCAAGTGTTTCTGTTTGTTAACCTTATAGATAATAAAGTGGTGGGTTTATATATGCATTTACTCGTACAGATAGACAATCATATGCATACGAAGTAACGTTCACGTTATGTTCCTGAAAAATGCTTTTACAGTTCCTCTCTCCCCCATTCATCTTCCCATAGCAGAGGCAAAAATCTTTGATTTCCTCATTCTGCTTTTTTTTTTTTCTTTGTTTTTCTTTCTGGAACTGCTCAAGTTTGTCTGCAAATTAAATTGTAAAACATAAAATATAACAATACTCCAATATGCAATAACCCAAACACTTGTATGTTCTATCTGTCTGCTTAGCACAAGTGAGGAGTGAAGTGTAAATGTGACTTTACAATACAACATTCAGTGTAAATTAGACCATTAGCAGTTGAAATATCTTTGGTAGAGCAGAAGACCTGAATGCCTGTTGTCATCAGTGCATAAGAAAAGTACTAAAGGAAAGTTTTATATATGTTTTTTGTGTGACTATTCTATTCTGAAACAGCCATTTCATGAAATGACTAAAAATTTTAGGCATGTTTATGTGTGGTGGTAGTTGCAGTTATGTTGCTTAACCTGGAGTAATAAGCCTGGTTTGTCATTTCAGTGAGAGAGGCAACCTTTTGTGGGAGATTGTCTGCAGCGTTATTTTTTACTGATAAGATTTTTGATCAGGATAAGCTTGTAACTCTATGACAATGTTACAAAATTCTGTTAAAGTGAAAAGAAATAGAAAATACATAAGCATTACAAAACAAGGCCTTCATCATATGTTCCTGGTTTTGGTAGTCGGGGTTTTTTCTTTCTGCTTTCAAGATGGAATGGATTTTTATTTTTTTTTTGGAACATTCACTTGGGATTTTTCTGTGTTCATTGTTGCTCCTTTTCACTCCTTTTTCTCAGCTTATTTGCTCTTAGTCCTGGGGAAAGCCTATTCAAAATCGATTTAAGACTCTGTTCGGAATGATGACTAAATCAGACTCATCTCCCACAGTATTTCCTCAGGAGTTAGTAATTTTATCTTGGCCCTTAGCAGTCACAAGCAGTTTTTCTGCAAGAGATCATGAATTAGTTTTGTACATCCTAAGTGTTTACAGCTGCTTCTTCTCCTTGGTAGTGAACCAGGGCAGATCTGAGTGACAGAAAAGTAGATCCTTGGTGAGATTAGCATAATAAATGATGACTTTTCTCCTTTCTCTGGAGGCTCTTTTAAGGTTTGAAGGCCTTGAACTTCCCAGTGAGATACATCTGAGTTTTGAGGCATTCCCATGGATCTGGAATTTTGCTAAGCACAGTTGATTTCACAGAGGATGAAGATGTGCATAAGTATGAAATGCCCAGCACTTCTGTGCCTCAGTTCTCTCACAGAAGGAAGAACATCTGCAGAAGCATCACTGGAGGAGTTCCTGCCTCTCATCCCTCTCTTTCTTTCCTGATACTTAATGAATATTGCATATTCCATTTGTCGTGGTTTAGGCCAAACCCCACTGGGGACATGGGGGACCACAGATGGGACCGACAGATGCTCCCCTCTACCCCTCTTCAAAGAGAGAGGCAGAGGAGGAAAAAGAGACTTATGAGTTTAGAAGGAACTAAACTACTTTAATGAAATATTAATAATAAAATAAAAAGAAAATAATTAAAATAATGAAATATATACAAAACTGTATCAAGCTCCCAGGATGACAATCACGACACCGGCTGGCACTGGGGCAGTCCCAGGCTGGACTCAGTGATGGATGGGAACTGGATTCCGGATCTGCATGCAGGATCAGGACCAAAGGTAGACGAACAGAGTCCTCCTCAGATGTCGGTCATTGAAGGAAGAAAGAGAAAGAGAGACAGAGCCAGTGCTCCCAGGACTCCCAGCTCTCCAGCTTCCCAGCTTCCCAGCTTCCTGCTGACCCTTTGATCCCTCAGAGGGCTTTTATACTGAGCATGATGCGGATGGGATGGAATACCCTGTTGGTCAGTTTTGGGTCACCTGGCCTGTCCGCTCCTCCCTGCAGGTGGGACCCCACTGTGCTTTTCTGCTTCCAACCCTCCAATGCGGCAAATAACCAAGTTGGTTGGCCTTGGGTGTTATAGCAATAAGTATAAGCAAGAGCCTCTCCGTATACCACGTCTGGACATCAGCCATAAACATTGGTCTTATCACTCTCAGAGAGTGAACATTGTCTGCACAATATGCTGTTAATTTCAGCAGTTAGAAGAGGCCCAGCTAAGAAGCAAAGTTACTGAACAAAACTGGTCCTGTTTTACCTCAACCAGTGCATCAACCAGCACTTCTGCCCAGTATTGGACCAATATTGTTTGCCTATCCAGCCGAAGCTTGGTCTTTTTTGTTGGACCTTTTGTCAGTTGTGCCTATCAATGTCACTAATCTTAAAATGCCAGAAGAAGCTAATAACTTCATCAGTTCCAGTTTATATTGGACAACTCAAAGACATTTTCTATGTCAGGTAGCTTCTTCAGCTATGCAAGGAAAGTGGTTTCCATGCTGGACCTTACCCAGTTCCTCTAAAGGTGGACCTGTGAAACTGACAACAGCCGTCAAACTCTAAGAGACCTCTCAGGACTTTCTTTTCCTTCCCTGTATCTTTACGAATCCAAATACAATGTAGTAGTGGGATCTAGGTGTGATGCTCCTTTTAAGACTTAGAGATATCATATACCATTGTTTCACTGATGGTTAAAAAGAGACAGCTTACCAGTAACTGGACTTCAAAATTAGTTGTTCACATACATGTTTATTATCCAGTCTCGTTTCCTGCTCCCTCAAAATTCCTGTTTATTCACTGAACGATGAACTCTGTTAATATTTATTTCACAAAAATATTGTTTAAAAGATAAAAAAATGATGTGTATAACTCCATCAGTCTGAATCTATTACTAGAAATCAGAAGTTAATCAGAGTGATCTGAAGTTTTTCTGCCACCTTTGTAACCTGGCAAGATAGATGTCTATATCTGCCAATGCTACACAAGTTCCTGTTGGTTCCCATATCTGGCCCTCTGCCTGTTCAGAGGCATAGAAAACCTAACGTTTAACTAGCTGCAGTAATCACTAGGGCATCCAGAGCGGCTGGCCACCCAGCAGCCTCAGCCTCTGCCCTGTTCACCTAAGAACATCCTCAGGTTTGGAAGGTGATACAGATGGGTTTTGCAGGCATAACCCTCTAGCACTTTGGGCTGGCAAACTCAGAGGCACCGTGGCTGCTCTGTTGAATACCCATTGCAGCAAAAGGGCACGCCTCTGTCACAGACTGAGGTGGCAGTGGTACCCTTGAGGGATATGGCTATTGCTCTGCAAAGGGACTCTTCCATATCCTGGGAATCAGTCTGACACCAGAAGCAGCAGCTCGTCCTATTGCACACACTTGTCAGTCATTGGTTCTATTGTATAAAATGTAATCAAAAAGGCCCCCCAAAAATCTTAATGGATGTAAACAGATAAAAATGGTGCAGTGCAAAATGGACATATCACAGTAGTTTACACTGTGATGTGTTATTTACTGTGTTGTTTCAGATGTAAGAGTAAAAGAAGATTTATTTTTTTAAAAACAATTGTAGTAGAAAAAATAGTTTCCACAATCAATTTGAATGAATCAGCCCACATAATTACCAGTAAGACATGTCACGTGATAAAACTTGCCAGCTAGTTTTAGTCATTTTAAGAATGCTTGAAAATTTTAGCAATTTTGAGAAATTACTTGTTTTGCTATATCAACTATGTGAATTTCTGTGAACTGTAAATCTATGTAGGTCATCTTTTAAACATGTATTGCTTTGAGTGGTACAGGGTTCTTGGGGTCACTGCTGAAATAATAGGAAAGCATGGGAAAGTCTCATTCTCTTGCTGAAAACAAAGGCTAAGGCTCTCTCTCTTTGCTTTAGTGGCAGTGACTCATGGGATGAGAATACCTAGAGTGAGAGAAGGGGGGTGTCTTTTTTTGATGCCCTTCTGGAGCTTCTGCTCTTCCCAAAGTACCACAGTGGTACCATGACATAATGATACTGAGGACATGTCTCTACCAGAGTAGTGAAGTGACTTCTGCAATACTTCTTTTTCCTTTCTGTCACTCCTTTCTGGAAAAAAAAAAAAAAGAAAAAAAAAGAAAGATAACAATACACAAATAAGATTATTCCTATGCAGAAAATATAAATTCTAAATTAAATATATATGTCTGCAAGGAAGAAGAATTTCTCACACCTTGTTTCCTTCATCCTGCCTTCACCAGTAGCCTCTCTGAGATCAGACTGGTACCCTTTGATGTGTCCTGCAACAATTCTTAACATTTTAAAAACTTACCCAACTCCACTGACATATACCTTGTTTGTATCTGTCCTTGCTTGGGGACAGATGTATTTTCATTTTCCTCTCTCCTGCCATTCTACATCACTGTGTGATATTCAGATTTCTAATGACAACTTACAAGATTGCTAAAAGCTCTCCTCTTAGTCCAATCTATTGTGTTTGTCACTGAAGATGAAGTTTGGGTGTACTATTTCTGTAAATCAAGGAAGTTTATTCTGTATTCTTGTTTTGTTTTCTTTTGTTTTCTTTTTTTTTTTCTCTCCCCTCTCCTCCCCAGTCATTTCTCTTCAGGGACATAGTTTTATCGTCCATGTTTTTCCACCTATCCCATCATAAGGCGGTGCCTCAAAGTTATGAAAAAAGTTATGAAAACTGCACTGAAATACTAATGTGTTCCTGTGTACTTTTGTTGCCAGCAACACTGTTGAGAACATACATTCCATAAGTCTTTTGCTTTCACCTCCAAAAGACACAAAAAAGAAATACGCATTCTTATGCAATTAAGCTATACACCAATGTCTTGTTACTACATCACATCCGTGTACATGGATGCCACATGTTTGCAGGTTATTTTTACTTTTTTGTGTCACTGAAGTTTTTTGCTTGCAATGCAATCTTGCAGACCTGACATGCAGCTCAGGGTGAGCTGTTCAGGTGCTTGTTTGGAGCCCCAGTGCCCTGAGAGCCCACCCTACCTTCCCCTCCAAAAAAAACCCAAGGAGTTCAGTGACAGAAAATTTGAGATGCATCCATGGGGCTGGCAGAAGAATATGGCAGAGGGATAAAATAAATAATAATAAACAGTTATTTTTGAGAAATAATCTGGAAGTCAACACAGTAGAGAGGAAAATATAAGACACAGGAATGTGTCCCTATATCTGGACGAAATGACCTTGTGTGTAGCCTCTTTTTTCCCTTTTTTGTAAGAGATGAGTGCTTCAGTAGTCCACATTATATTGCCAATGTGTATCTTAAGTTTCTTAAAAGATCTGAAAAATGACTAGGTAATCTAGAGAAAACCTTAAAACAGTATTATTTTGGACATCTATACACTGTTGGTTTTCCCTAAAGATGGTATTAAAAATGGAAATGCTGCAGTAGTGTACATCCTATATTGTTCACATCTTTGATTCTCTTCTATACATTTGAGGACTTTTTTATTTTTGTTTGTTTAAACAAATTTGGATAAACCTTGCAACTCTTAGTAAAACCACATGTGATCCAGGTAAATTCCTCCTATCCTGTGTTGTGAAAAAATGTGCATAGCATAAAAGCTAGTCTAGCAAATAGATTTTAAACATAAATATATACTTGAAGATTGACATCAACGCTTTAGAAAATATGCAAATGTATGCACTTCTTTGAAGGAAGAGAACACTAACATCTTTAATACAATATTATTTGGACTTTGTTTTTATTGCTTGGCTCACTTTGATTTAAAAAGAAGCTATTAGTAACATGTCTGATTTGCCTAATTGCCTGAAACCCCAAAAATTTGATTAAAAAAAGCTTTCCTTTCATTATTGATTATTCCATTTTTTTTAAAGGTGTATTATAAAATTGTTTTCATATCTGCCAGAATAAATCTTCATGGTTCCTTAAATCCACAGGCATATGTCTGTTAAATCCTCTCACTGGTCACATGTTCATATAAGAAGATATGTGGTGGAGAGTTTCACAACGAAACTATATTATTATGCCATATAGTAATACACATTGCAAGTCACACTGCATTTATTTATAATCACTTTTTCAAAATAATTTTTCTTTTTTCTACACTGCATTCGCATTACAGAGCACTCTCTCCATATTGTTCTTACACAGTACATTTCAACCACTAATCAAATATAAGAAGATGCATTCAAAAATTAAGTATTGCACAATACGCAGTTTCCTTTGTTCAGAAAGATTCAACAGTTCCTTATGATTAACAAAGTACATGAGTAAGTAGTGTTTTTATAAATACTAATTTATTTAATAAAAATACAAAAATATAAATATACATATATAAAAATATCATGATGAATCAACACACAGACATTCTTTAACTCAATAAATATGGCAGCAGTATTAATCTTTTTTAAAGTATATTTTTGAGATTATGTTACAATGCAGGTGCACACTGCCCCAGCTAGTAGGAAAGGTGATGCAAAGCAATTAAAAAAAATTGTTTCCATCTCATTTTTAAAGGCACAAAAAGCCTTTTATTGTCTTTTCATTGTCAATGGAAACCTTTCATCAGAGGTTTCTAGGCAGAGAGGGTGAATTACAGATTTTTCAAAATCTAAATCATTCATATTCATTCACGTTGACTTATTGATTAAGCAAACCCTTACTAAGACAACACCTATTTTTTGTAAATTTTTTATTCCCAAGAGAGAGTAGGCCACTTTATCTAGTAACATAGACATTAATTCCACTAACACTGACCAGGTCACAGATTACTTTTTCAGTCTCGATCACTGTCCTCTCCACCATACATATCTGCAAGTTTTTTAAACCGAGGTCCCCAGTCACTGAGGTAATCATAGTCTTGGTTGCCCTCTGTGGTAAGTGATTCCAGGGAGCTGAGTGAATTTGCTACGGAATCATTTCCTTCGTAGGCATATGTTGCTAATGAATCATAAGGAGGTGCAGCTGGGTCTAAATCATTTTCCTTTAACCTTCTGTGAATAAAATCTTGGACATCAATGTTTTCCCAAAGAGGTGCAGTCCGTCTTATCTGAAATATAGTTTCTGGGATAACATCTCTTCTCATCTTACTTTCCTCCCTCGCTTCTGGATTTCTCAGTGTGCCAATGTCAAAAGCCTGAGTGTCTTCTTCCCCACCTCCTTCATCATTGTAGGTCACAATGTTATCCCGAACATCATCCTTTGAGATGATCAAGGGTTCTTTCTTCCTCTGTCTCTTGAGAGCCGTAAACAAGACAACTAGTACTGAAAGGAAACAAAAGATGAATGAAGAAATGGGTAGTTAGAAATTAAACAAATGAGCATATGTTTTGCATTATCTGTTGAACTGGAAAAGTTTTAAGGCTGGGATAGGATTTTTAGTGGGAAAATAGTGATAAAAGCTATCTCCAAGTTGAAGCTAATAAGGAAAAATATTAATGATTTTATAGCAGTCAAAAACTTATGCTTTTTTAAACCTATGGGAGCAATGATTAAAATATTATATATTTGAAATAGACACACAATTAAGCTGAAGTTGAAAAGCAGACAATGTCTTAAAATATATCATCCTACTAGGGTTTGACTTTGATTTTAGTTTTGTGAAGTACTGCCTTCCTGGCAGTCACAAAGGCCAATTTCATCAAATGTAGTTCAGTCTCCTTGGCAAAAGTAATTCACGCTCTTGAAAGCTAGTGATTTAGGTATTCCTAAGTGCCTAATTCACTTTTGAAAATGAGATCTACAGGTCTTTCTGAAAATAAGAACCTGAAGACCTTCAGCTATCAATATTATTGACAACACTATTTTTGGCTTCAATAGCTGCAAGAACTGAAATCTAATCTTTGCTGCTAAATGTTTCTTTTTAAAAAACATGATCCCCTTAGTTTAAGAAATGTTAGTTGAATAACTGTTCCTTTTGGAGAGGTAAGGATTGACACAAAAATGAACCTCTACAGAGGAAGATGAAAAACTGAAGCTAAGATTTGTAATACATTCTGGTGCCTAAATGCTATTGATTTCAGTAGGAATTCAATGCTTAAATGCATTCAAAAATATGACCCTAGCTCCAGTAGCTGCAGTGAATAGGGGAGGCCAGTGGGATCATCTGTCAATGAGGCATAACAGTGGTTGCCAAACCACACATTACAGCAGTGCTGAGCATGTTATTGAGTCTTAGAAGCAAAGTTTTTACTCTGAGTGACTTGAGTACTGGTGAATAAAAGGGAAGACTGGACATGCCACAGGCAGGGAGAGGGGGATCCGAGTTCTTCCACATGCCATGGTACAATATTGTGAATGTAAAGGCTGTTCTGGTTTGTTTGCAATTTTTGTATCTGTACAGGAGCCATTCCTTTCAAGTTTTCCTAATGCTAGACAAGTAATAGCCCACTTAAGTAAGTTTAAGAACTTCATATACAAGAGTAAGACAGATCACTAAAAGGTCATTATGAAGAAGTGTCTGTCACAGCCAGCTACTTAATATATCTCTCCTATTTTGGGCACGATGACACCTGTCTACTATCCTAACACTCTCCATCTTGTTGAATAATTAAATAATATGCCAAGAACCACACTAGCTCTAGACTACTAATTGTGTTTAGGTGTTCTTCAACCTTATGCAAATCTGGCTTCACCTGTGTCTGTAACGCTGAGCAGAGCAGGGTCTCTGACCCTGGGGCCAAGAGACAAAGTGGTCACGCTTGTTTTGCACAGCACTGGTGGTCCTAAGCCACACTTCTTCGATTTTTGTGCTAAAGCATTGCAGCTGATCAGAGTGATGTTTTCATAGTGAACAAGGATGTGTGTTTTGTGGTACACATTTCATGCTCTGTGTTGGGGCATAAAGGGTGTCTTTGAAGACGCAAAGCCTGTTGGCACAGTATTAAGAACTATGCAAGGTGGAGAGACGGACCTGGCAGAGTTTGAACCATAATTATCTGCTGGAAGTGGTGCCCTGCAAGTTCTGATGCTCGGACTATGCCTGGGCAATATCCTGGGGAATCCAAGCTGGCTCATGCTGAAATCAGGCCAGCAGCAATGCTTGAACCTAAGCAGTACGGACAATCAGTTTGTCAGAACTCAACAACCCTCCATTTCCTATATCCAACAGTACAGATATAGTTCCTACCTATTGCCCCTCTCCTAACAACCTCTGTGGTCCTCTGACTATTTACTGGAGGCAGTTTGAATCCAGTCTAAAGACCGAAAAAGAAGTGATATCCTTAGAATTATATAAACTGACATCTGTAAGCTTGTCACTACCCCCTTGGCAAACTGAGTTTGCTTGGACAGGTGGAAAAGGAAAGAGGTTTTCCACAGACTATGACTGGAAAGTAGAGATGACGGCACTTTTAAGGAAGCACTTCTCTGTCAAGCAAAACATGCAAATTGCCATTTTTACGTTTTTAACACCAGGTTATGAACTAGCATTTATTCTAGTTTCTTCATATATCGCCTCATCTTTTTAATGTTTCTGCTCTCCAACCACCAATTTAACTTCTGTGCTGACACTTTATTTAATCAGCTGCTCTTGCTACCACTTGCAAGCAAATGAACATTTCTCTTTCATGCTTTTGAGCTAAATATTTCCTGAGTATAAAAATTACAAATCATTCATGATTAAATAGCTAGTATAATTGATAATATTTAATCACTGAGAAACTTATCACTGAGCTTCAGGAATATGATTTTTAACTCCTGGATCTAAATGAAGAACTGTTTATAACATACAACATTACTCAAATAGCATGCTATCTAAAACTGAACCTAGATTTTCAAATTTATTTCATCTAAATAACACTGATAGTCTCATTCTTTTTGCACATTCTTCTGAATAGTAATGTTGACAAACAGCCCACAGTAGTTCTCTCTCCCACTCTCCCAGCTCGTTTTCCATCTTAGATAACCTTTGGTAAAAAAAACTCCAAACACATCAGGTATGACATATTGTTCTGCAGGGTCATGTGAATAAGGGGTTGAAGAATACAAGGGATCGATAATACATTTGCTTAGTCAATTAAACATCTCATCACAGGTACTTGCCTAGCAGGATAATGATGCAGAGGAGAATGGCCACGAGCGCCCCTGTGCTGAGGCCCGCCGGGAGGAGCAAGGCCTCAGCGTTGCAGGACTGCATGTTCCCCCGGCTGTCGCAGGCACACACTCGAATGGTCAGTGTGCCAGTGCTGCTCTGGATCGGGTAGTCGTTGTCAAATATTATGACTGGCAGGAGATAGGTACTCATCTTACTGCGGCTGTATCCATTTCTTCTAGTCAAAATTCCTGCTGTATTATCTAGAATGGAAAAGCAGAAAAAAAAATGCTTCTGGATGAAGTTTTATGTGGTATTGGGGCTGGGGCAGGGGGGTCGGTACAGGTCAGCAGTTACCTTTGTTGTCTACAATGGAGAAGTTTGGATGAAGAGCAAATTCTGGCACCAACTCAAAGAAAAATTTGTGTCCTCGAGGAGGCTCGTCTTTGTCAACTGCGCTCACAGTCTGTATCAGCTATAAATAAAACAGTATTTCATGCTATTTTAGAAATCTTGTGTTTGAAATAAAATAAGGCCTCTGCTTTTTACATCCAGTAAAAATCCAATGAATCTCTATCTGAAGACACAAACTGATGTCCTAAGCCAAATGTTCCCCACATAAACACAAGAAAGGTTACAGCAAGCAAATTGTTGTTTTGTTGTTTTATTTTTTAAACACATAACAGAGGATGAAAAAGGGGCCAGTCCTCACTGCAAGACAGCTGTGTGCTTTGATTTGTACTCAGTATCTTGCAGTGGTACAAAAACAATTGCCCTTCTGAATAAGCTGTAAACCTCCCGTGGCCTCATGTAGCAATGACACAGAGCAGTGTGTAAACCAGTTGTTAAGTGGGTCTAATTCCCAGTCCACCTCATCTGCTCCTGGCAATAAATTGGAGTACTGCACTGGCAGGATACTTGATTTTCCTGAGGTAATCAAAAGAGATGCTTTACTCCCTCCTAAATCGAAACCTCTGGCTGTGGAGCTTTACAGCTGCCCTAACAAGGCCACCCAAGCCCAGGTGGGAAGGAATGATAGTAGTGCCAGTATAGGGTCAGCGTACAATGGACTAAAAAACAGGCTTCAGCAGTACCTCTGTATTGCGCAGGCTTTCCTGTTGCATCAAAACCTGTGCAAATATGTTTACTGATGTGTACTGATATACACTAGCAATTTGACCCTTTTTCTATCTATATGCTGCTAGACTGATAGGTAGAGGGTAAGGAAAACAGCTGCGGAACGGAGGAAGGAAAAGCTTCCTGGGAATAGCTGTGGTGTGTGAAATGACTTGCAACAGTTAACACCATGCCAGGTTCCATGAGTTGTAGTAAGTCCTGTGCGCCGCACGAATGACTGCTATGTCCTTTGCACTCCCTAGTGAGTATCGCACTGGAGAGTGACCTGTACTCCACCTTGGCTTGAGTGTTTGACTCCACGTGTTTGAGTTCAATCATAAGATGACAAAGCTTGGTGGTATGAGAATGGGAGTAAGCTTCCACTGAGGATGCTGCAGCTCAGTACAGGCGAGTTCCTACGGCACCTAAACTTAAAGGCAGAAAGAGCTCAGCAGTCAGACTTGTTTCTTTCAAAGCTGTGTGGGAGCCAATGCCTGTCTTAAGGTTTTCAAGTGTTTCCAGTGTGTAGGGTGTCCTGAAATCCCACAGACATCAAAGCCACTTGTTATCAAAGACTTACTTTGTGGCTTGTTTTTTTCTGATATTTCCAGGGAAAGTACAGCATGACTTCTTCAAGAAATACAGTAATTGACAAGTAACACTGATATTTTTAAGCTTTGCAGCAATCAAGTAAGGAATGGCTTTTACTTATGTACTTTCTCTGAACATCAGCTTGAGTGGGACTTGAGGATACAATTAAATTTTGGAGGGTATTTAGTATCTCTCAGGATGGAACACTGTATTAAACAAACATAATTGTAGGGCTTCCAAAAATACTAAAGTGTTTTTCTTACTGTGTCATTCAGAAACCTGCTGCTGATAATACTGTATGCACAATGAGCATTTGGCCCATTTTTCTGGTTAATTTTGGGGTACTTTTATTACAGCTAATACTATTAAGTTGTTATTAAAAAAACCCCACACAACAGAAGAGAAGGAAGTCTGAGTTTGTCTGATTCACTTCCTAGCAGCTCCTTCTAAAACTACTACAAGATTTTCTTTTATCATTTTCTTTTTATTTTTGAGGCATATTGAGGAATTTGAAAGTTAATTTGTGAGCATCAGCCTTGTACAAGAGGATGTGACTATGCTGAAGGCAGGATTATAGAGTTTTTCTAAGTGTGATTAGAATAATAATTACATATTAAGGTCTCTTCAGTTTTAAAACATTTGATGATCACAGCTCTTTAGATTACATTTTTTTAAAAAGTTTTAGCTGTTTCCCAAGATTAGCCAAATCCCTTTTTACGGCAAAGTAGCCTGTTCAGTATGTTGCTGAGTCTCTGATTATGTCAATATTTTCCCAATGCCCCATTGTTCTTCCCTTTGCTATAATCTTCCTCTGAGAGTGACAGCAAGACCAGGATGGTCCTTAATTTTAGTTTTGCATTGTTTAATGCAAAAATGTAATATTACTACCAAAAAAAGTATTGCTCTGATAAGACTAAAATACCAAATTGAAATGAGAAAATTTTCCTCTTACGTTTTTACAAGTCTGAAAAGACAGAAATAGTGTAAAAGTACCAGAGAGAAGAGAGAGAATTAGAATAAGTGATAATATTTGTGCGCTTACTTGCTCAAAAACTCAAGGAGAAAAATTCCTAATATAATAGCTACCAGAAATTGCAGTTCAGTATCTTGGGTTTTTTTGAGATGTAATCAGTGGGATATTTGTAGGATCTGGATTTGATTCCCTTCATGTGCAAATCACATGGAGGAGGACAATTGTGCCAGGCATAGAGGAATCTAATTACATTGAAAACTTATTGTTGAAGGTAAGGCTGAAGAAGAAAAAAAGAAAACTACCTTATTACCTGCTCTAACTATTGGCTGCATAAATTGAGAACCAGCTGTTCTTCCACCAGGAAAGATGGGAGTGTAAAAGAACAATGAGAAAGGACAATTGCAGGTGAATTTTTCTGAATGATGACCAGGGGAAACAAAATTAGAAATGTTATCTAATTAAGGTTTGGGGTCTTTTTCAGTGATACAGCTGTAAATAAAAGAGAATGATGTTAATGTTAATCACTGCAGAAATGAAAGAGATGTGGCTATTTTTATTTTAAGTATCACAGTTATACGAAAAAAATTAGTACTCTTTCGTGTACATTTTGTAATTTCATGTTGGAAATGTATTCTGTTTTGAAGCAGTTATGGACATTGAGTTATGATCACTCTTCACGCGGAGTTCAGAGAAACATCTCTGACACTGTAAGATTTATGAGGGAAGAGTTATTTCAAAAAAATTACTTTTACTCAGATATGTTTCAATCATATCAGGCATAGAGAAGATAAAAAGCATTCCTATTTTTTTTTCTTTCTTCCATAGTTTCCCAGGTGAATGAGCACAATTTGGAAAATACAACATTACTGTCAGTATTTTGAGGATTGCATGTGCATGTGCATGTGCACTTCTGTGTGTTTAAAGAAGCAGTTTCATGCACTTGAGTGGATCTTCTTGGGTAAATTTAAGTTTTTAGGGGTCACTTGTCTTTGAGGGCAGTGAAAATTTAAACCTAGGCATTGACATAAATTTTTCTCTTTTACTCTCAGGGCAAAGCGGCTGTAGCAGCTTGACAATATGAGTTGTGAATGAGGAATTATTCCCACTGGAAAAATGTCTTGAAGAATTTCTCTCATGATGAAGCCAGAGGTTCTCTTAAAGGGTTGGACCTATTTCCCATTGGCATAATTTTTTCAAATGGGGAGTTGGGTGGACTGTAATACTGGTTTGTGGTTGTTTTTGTCTACTGGATACTGTGTTTTTAAAGCCATGACTTACACCACAGTCAAAACTGCAATTGTAGTTTATGTTCAGGCTATTTTATAGCTGTTCATACTCATCTCTGAAAAAAATAATTGGGGATGAATAGACTGCCTAGTAATATCTGGTACATCGCTAGATATAGCTTCATCTCCAGTTTTCTTCAAGCTGTTTTGAAAACATAAAGTGAGTAAAAGCTGGATAAGGCCATTCTGAAATAACAAGGGTCACTGTGCACTTCAGAGCATGCCCTTACTGATCCTGAGGCTGCATTTGTGGACACGGAGAGCTGCACAAGTAGGACACTTGGGTCGTGGGCTCAGCCTTGGGACTGCCTCTAAAAGGAACATAGGAACCATTAAAGCAGATGTTAAGCGAGTAGTGCATCTTTAACAGAATAGAGGTCAGCACCAGCTAGCCACTTTTGGATGGGCTTTTCAGCCTGTGCTGGCTTGGCATGTCATGCAAATAAACCACAGTTGCACACTGGCTCCAGGGTATACCCTTTAAAAATGCAGCAACATGCTTTAGACAAATTCTTGAAAGGTTCATTGAAGAAAGCTGAACAAGATGAGGTCTATGGGTGGACAGATGCAATATATTATCAGGTTAAAAATTTCTACTAATAAAACAAAATTTGAGACAAATAGAATGACCACAATGTAATCTGCTGCTTTTCAAAAAAGCAGTCTATTGGTTGTTGTTATATTTTTAAACCTTTTTTTCAAAATTCCTTTTTTAAAAATTCACTATAAATAAGACAGTGAAAAATGTCACTTTCACAGGCATTTAAAGATAGTGTGCTGTTGTAGACAGTGCCTTTCTGAAGTTTTATTCAAATGTAATTGTCATATAGTATGAAAATTGTACTTCCGGTCTCAAACAAGTAAGACCACTGGAGACACATATCTTTAGGCTACAGATACAGAAACAGCTGCTGAATTTTGTTGTTTCTTGTATGCCATTATAGATATGGAGAGGAGTAGACCTTCAATCCATGCTTTTAGTTAAACCTGGATATTGTACAACAGCAAAATTTCTCAAACATCATTTATCTACTTTCAGCTGCTTCTGAGATAAGACTTAAAAATATCACTAGGCACTTGAGAAAAGAATATTTGGGAGATAATTCAGTTTGGTTTTGTCTGATTATTTTTTCAGAAGTGGTATAGGAAAGAACAGAGCAAACCCTGGGTCTTGGAGCAATGGCTTCACCAGTCTTGAAATTTATTAAATTTGTTTTGGGCTGCAGACATTTCTCAAGGAATCTGGAAAGATCTCACTACTTTGTCTGCAATAAACTATGAAATAACATTTGATCTGGTAGGGCCGATCACTAAATAATCTTGAATATATTAATAACAGCACAGTGTAAGTGTGTGGGATGAAGATTTTGTAGATTTCCGAGTGGCTACATTACTCTAGGAGTTAAGTGATAGTATAGTTCAAGTGTCCCCACATAGAAGTGTTTCAAAATCAATCCAGCTGCCAGTAGATGCCCATCTTGTCTTTTTGGGGCTTGAGTGATCACACATGTTCAGGCACAGTTCTAGCCTATACGCCTGTATGGTGCTGGGTGCAAAAAGCAGCCTCTATCACGTGTGTGTAGACTTGAATAGACCTTCCGTCTTGATGCTTTATGTCTTAAGAAATGTTCTAAAATGCCTGTCACGTAACAATGCTTCGTGTGTGGTAATGCAAAACAGTTTGGTTTTCAAGTGTTGGCTCTTTTCCCCAAATGTGTTGGCAGTTTTGAAGCAGTACTGAATGCTTATCAGAAATTGGAAAATTCTCCCTTGAACTCCAATTCTTACTTCAAAAGAGAGACAGACTGTTAGCATGGGTCTCTCACTAAATCAAGCCAATAGGTGTCTACCTTGAGAAGGCAGCTACAATGTATAAACAACTCGTGAGTGATAATTAGCAACGGTCACATGAAAAATGCGATCTCTGTCTGCTCCATCTGAAAAAGAGAGGAGGGCTATGAAGACTAATGAAAAGAAAAATCTGCCAGCTTTCTGAAAGAGAAAACAAACTCTTTCTCTGTGCTGATGTCTGAGAGCCCCTGGATCGCAGGGAAGAATATAACATCAGTACGAAAAGCAACCCAGGTTATTTTCTTAAATATTATTATTGATAGGTGTTGAAATTAGCTAAATTGTTACTAGCAAATTGTTCAGTTAAATCAGCCTCCTTTTCAGGTAAATCTTCCTGGTTTCCATGGAGAGGAGTCATCCTCTAATCCAGCTAAAAAGAGCCAATTAATTCCTGTGACGAGGGGACGAGAGAACTTGTACCAGAGCCTTCCCCACAACAGTCCCTGGGGCCCTAGCATGCCATCAAAGGATTAGGAATTTCTAAATTCTGTGAGAGGAAGGCTGCGTCATCGTTTTCTTTAGCCTGCGTATTAGCCAGTGGAATGGAGCTCTCATGGTGACAAATCTGTTCCAGCCTAATGAACGTAGTTGTTTACGCACCTCTAGTGATAATGTTTCTCCCCAGTTATAAAATTGTTGTTTGGGGACGAAAGAGTGGCAGGGGAGGAGGAGAAGAGACTCTGTAGGATTTTATTTCCTCTGACCCTCCTAAAGCTATCTGAAAAACACAACGGATGCAGCCTCTAATATCTGATGATGATGAGAATGGGTAATGTGCCTGGTGGCAGAGAGCAATATTTGATCATTCTGACTGCTTCCTGATGTACCTGAGATTTAGAAAGTGGTGTGATTAATAGCTGGGCCTGATTAAAAAAAAAACAAATTAAAAATAGCTAAATGTATTTATCTTCTCAGTCTGGCTCTCCTGCCATGGGCATCAGATGTAGAAGCACTGCTGTGATGGGTAAAGAAGCAATAATGATTCTAATAAGTCAGCTGCTTTAGGTGACCTCTAAAATAAGGTGCAGTAGTACTAAATGAACACAACATGATTCTATGTCTTGATTGTATTATAATAGGACTGCTAAACACATGCAATACTGAAAACATGAGTAACATCTGGAACTTAGCATCCTTGGTTAAAATATTCAAGTTTGTATCTCTATACTCACTGTTATTTTTAGTCAGCAAAATAAAAGTAGTCTCATGTACTGAAGGTAATCTCTTTTCTGAAATACTAAGTCGACTACATCCAGAGATGAACTCAGATGCCTGTCTTGAGGAATTCAATTGTTAACAAATAGGAGAACGGTCTGGATCTCATTCTTCTGCAGCTACTCTTGGTGCACACTGTCTTTCTATTATTTTTGTGGATTTTTCCAATTAGGGAAAAAAATTCCTGGAAATTATATCGGTACACAAGATGTAATGGAGGTCTGATTAACAGTATGCCTATCTAATGGGCCTTAGTCATCTCTGTTGTTAGAAAAGCACAGAATTTATCAGAAAGGTAAATGAAATTTTATAGATTAATGGATATTTCATCAAGTATGCTAGACTAGATGGAAATTAGGTCAAGGAAACTGACAAGCAGTATGCCTGCTTGTCAGTTTGAACTTGGTTCAAATACATGACAAGCGTTGTGTTTGCTGGTTGATAAATTCGAACACGATTAATTTCAATGAAATCTTCATTTGTAAGTTTTGGAACCTTTCTTTGAATTATGCAATTAAAGTATGTTACTCACTTTGCTGTCTGTCCTTATACTGAGATTTTGAGGTTTGTTTGTCCCAATTTCAACTTGCACAAAGAGATTTAGAGAGACATAATTTAGGTCATATGCCAGCTGTTTGAAATTAATGGCTAGAATTATCTGAATGTAGTCCACCTGGAAAAACATCTTATAAATCATAAAACAAAACTATGAGGGTACAATAACCAGAAGTTTAGGCACTTCTTCTCGTGCTATAAGGCTTGAACTGTATGTATATGACAATTTATGTCACTGGCTAAGGTACCATGTTCTGATCATAAACCTCAGTTGTTTTGAAAGGTGCTCATTGTTCATTTTTTTGATATTATAAATCCTTCCACTGTTTTAATTTAATTCATCACTGTCTTTGATGTGCATATTCCTCTATTTATATCATTTGCATCAAAAATAATAAGACTTCCTTGAAAAAGAATTAAAGTAATGGTCAAGTACCTCTTCAAAGCCAAGTGATTTCATTCGAAGTGTCTTCTGTCTTTCTAACCCACTTACCTAAATTCTAGTATTAGGTGCAATGAATGAAAAATAAGTACAACTGAATGCAAACTTCAACAATCCACTGTATCATCTTTTTCTCCCTTTTTTGGTCTTTTTATTATTATTATTTTTCCCCTCTCCTCTGTTAAACCATTCATAAAATGTCATTTAAATTTCAACTGGTAAATTGCACATTCTTCCTCTTTCTAGAGTTCTGTAGGCTCTGAAATTATAGACTCATCTCAGGTACCACCTATGCTACTTTCAGTGCAGCCCCTGTGACTATGTTAAATAAAACACTAGGCACAGACCAAGGTAAAAGACGAGCATGGTTCCTGATGTGTATCCATATCCCCCAGCCCTTTAAAGACTGAGTGTTGTATGGTCACTGTGCTCTAAGACTATACAAAATATCCTACATTCTGATCCTTTCCACATACTTTCCATGAAGTCAGCCAGCTTTGGTTGGATGATGTCAGCATAAAACTAGTGAGGCACAAGGACAGACCTAAGCTGAGTTTAGGGCTCTATCCTGGCCTTTCTCTGCTAGAGTAGGAACCTACTTAGATTTGGGTTAGCGAAAATAATGATCTCAAGCTTTTTCTTCCAGTCAAAAATACATCAGTCTAGAGAAGAGGGTCATGCAAGGACTCAGGCTCATGCTTGACAAACAGTCTTAAGGTACCCAATCTGCTATTAAATCCAGTTCTTTGGTAAATACTTTCAGAATTAAAAATCAGCAAACATACATCTTTCGTCACAGGATTTAAAACTGAAAGGCTGACTGGCATCAGCGTAAAGTTGTCTGTTGTAGCAGCAGTAATATTAAAAGATTCCTCTAATATCCTGGCTCTGAGTTCTGTTGGTCTGCCTCCTTTCTCAGTTCCCAGTTATCATTTTATTTTCTCTACAAATCTTGTTATTGTCTTTTTAGATTTTTACAGAATTGCTGAGATATAGATAGTTTAAAAAGGGATATACATGAGCTTTGACCAAATTCAGCTAAATTCCAAATTGAAGTTTAACTTACAGTGGAAACAGCTGTATTATCTTTTATTTTTGTAAAAGTTTATTTTTCACGTTTCCTTTACTGAAGCATAATAAATGATATTGCTGCTTTGTATACTTGAAGGTGTGGCTACATTAACTAGGGTTTTAAAAAAAGTCCAGAAATAAATGGAATTGTCAAACAGTATAAAGGGTTTTGTAGCATATGTATAACTAGTTAAATAAAATATTTTCTGATACTAGGAATGAAAAAACACGTTAAAGTACTATTTTATATTATATGCTATGTCATTATGCTATGGCAAAATCCTGCATCTTTTATCCCCTCAAAACTTTTCTGAATCAACCAGTAGTTTCTGCAGAAGGTAGGGAATAAAGAGACTGGGTTGGCTTGCAGTTGTTCAAATTAAGATACGTTGAAGTCTTCACAATAGTATTCCAGGATAGTTTCATTACAAGTTCTTCAGTAACATAAGTATTTGTTTACCTGTCCTGCTTTTGCATTTTCACAAACAAATGTTTCATAGTATTTCGCAAATTCTGGTGCATGATCATTTATGTCTAAAATCCGGATGAAGACAGGTATCTGGCTACTTTGTTTAGGATTATCTGAAAAAAAGAGCATTATTTATATTACAGTGCAAAGATCTACAGTCTATGTTTATGAAAAGACCTGAAATTGTCTAATATCTTTTTTTTTAACAGACATTAGAAATTTTCATTTATCTTGATTATATTAAAACAATTGTATTTCATTTTCTACTGACACATTTTCATATGCATAACCCCCCTATTTATATTTGAAACCAATCATTCTATTATAGTATACATATTTTGAAATAATAACATATACTTAAATTGATTTGCATTAAAAAGAGGTCACTGAGTTATTATTGACTTGTATTCCATCCATCAGTGCAGTAAAAGATTCATTGCAAAAGCTGTTTCCTGAGATCAAGCTGTCAAGAATTGTTCAAATCAGCAAAGCAGTTAAACAGTGTTAGTCAATACCACCACACCAAAAAAAACAAAAACCCACCAAACCAAAGTTGTCCTTTCTCCCCAAAATGTAAAAAAAAAAAAAACCCCAAAAACAAAAAAAGGAGATATGTAGTTATTATCATAAATTGGCCTTCACAAACTTGACCTCCAAGGCCAAGCTATCACTGCAGATGAATCTGGCACTACACGTATTTAAAATGGAGACCATATTTGACCAAACAATGAAAAAAACATTTACAAGGAAAAGGTATCAGTCTTTCTGAAAATGCAGATATAATTAATCTCTCCATATTACCCAACTCCCAGACTGTTAAGCACATAGAATCCTGGGGAATCTATAGGGAGAATGAAGGGAGGGAGAAAAGTTGTTCCCTAAAATCACTGTCTCTGTTTCCCCTCTGATGACTCTCAGCTGGCAAGAAAAGGCAGATGAGAGACATCCAGATCTAAAAGGGTCCAACAGAATAGTAAAGAATCCAGGTGAAAGAGTTTTGTTTCAGGTGTGGAGGGGAAAGAATTTCCACTAGTCTTGGCTTCAAATGAAGCCATTTCCTGAGATAGTTGAGGTAAAGTGTAACTTCTTCCCCTGTTTACAGTGGTTGTTCTGACAATGTGTTATTTGTCTGTCATGAATATCTTTTTTCCCAGTGATTTTCCCTATAACTTAGCTTTGGATAAAGCCAGTGCATCGGACCTGCACCACATTATTTGCTTGGAATTCTGAGGGAACCAGTTAACTTTTCTAATGTATACTGTACAGGGTTTTGTTGAGCCTGAGAATTCCAAATTATCTTTTCATAAATGAGCAAAGATAATCCTAAAGTAATAAAATGAACTTTTAGATATGCATTTAAAGATGCTCTGGCTATTGATAGTATCTGAATAAGGGCAAAACTAATTAAACAAGATAAATCATAGATACTGTAAAATTTCATTTTTTTCTCAGTTTTAATGTTTGTCCGAGATAAATGATCTCCAACTTACTGATTTCGGTTGCTATGACAGTGATGTTGTGCCAGGGTGTTTCTTCCCGGTCAAGTGGCTTTGAGATGAATAAGGATCCATTTCCTGAATAGATGTTGAATATTCTGTCAAGGTCAGTGTGGCGATCCACAGAATATCTGTCAAGATACAGTATAACTGAGCATAACTGCCTCCTGTTACAGTCTCTAGTTTAGCTCACAGCCGCCTCTAAAAGTTTTCTAATTTTAACTGTGATTAATCAAGAATGTTTTCTTTACAGTTAATCTAAGCTTTCATGTAGCTGCCTGAGGAGTGTAGCATGTTACAAATACAGAGAATTTTTTATGACTAGTGAGTGGGATGAAAAGCAAAGTATTTATGCAGGCAGTTTGTTAGACTGATATTTGAAATTACATTTTAGCTTATAAAGTGAATGCTTGAATAACAACTAAAAGTAGACATTCTTAGACAATAATTTGCAAATTAATTGTTTCTTGGAAAACTCAGTCATCAATGGACAAATGTTGCAGATATAATTAAGTATCAATTTACAACAGGATACTTTTGAGATGTCACACAGATCATCAAAATCACCAGAAAAATCTTTGGATTAGTTGTTGTTTAAGATGAAAGTTTTATGACACTTGCTTTTGCTTTGTTCTTTACCAGCAAACAAAAACTTCTTTTACAGGTGTTTTTTAATTAGTCTAGTAGTTACCAGTCACTATCAGGTTAAATTGAGATTTTAGACATAGATTACTTAAAAATATTTTATTTTCCTCCTCCTCTCACACCTCCTACCCCAAACTGTACTGCTGCAGGAAATAAGCAGCTTATTCAGAAATGCAGAAATCATATTTCCTAATGACTTTATAGTAAATACACAAATTTCAGTGCAGTGTTTGCCACTGTAGATAATAATAGCAGATGGCTAACAATTACAGCAATTTCACAGCATTGAACTTTTACCTCTAATGGCTATGACATTCTCACAATAATTTAGTATTTAATATAATGTGATCATTAAATAGTTAAGCTACGGAACATGCTAGACAGTGTTACGTCTAGGGGATTATGAAGGTACAGGAGGCTGACTGCTATCAACCAGCATAGAAATACACTACTTTGAGTATCCTACATGAATTTGCCTTTGGAAGCATAATGTTATGAACACTTTTGTGAAAGTACTAGAACATGATGCGAGTTAAATGCTGACCTCTCCTTTATTTTTACCTGGTGCCTATAGGCTGTTCCTCAGAAGCACAGCCTGCACTGTTAAGTGTGTTTCCCCTCACAAGCTCCCATAAATATACCTCTGCTCAACACTTTTCAGTACCCCCTATGGGCTTAATTACTCAAGTAGTCCCCTACTACATTGCACTCTCATCACACTTTGTGCATGAGACTTGACCCACATCTAAAGCATTTTGTGTTGCGCAATGTCTTACTTTATTGCATTCTTTGTTATATCTGGATCTTGGGCTACAACCTGCCCAATAATGCTTCCTTCCTTGGCATCTTCATCTACCTCTATTAAATACCAGGGTCTGCTGAACACTGGAGGTTCATCTATGTCTTCCACAGAAATTTTGACAAAAGCTGTGTCTTTGAATGGCCCCAGCTGAAGAAAACGAGGATCAGGATGAGTGTTTGTTGCTTCCACTCTTAAGGTGTATAACATCTTGTTTTCAAAATCCAGATGCTGTGGAGCAAATAATAATAATAATAAAGAAAATTGTGTCACTTTACAAGAAATGTGAGTCAGTTTTATAATGCTGTATAGGCATTTTTAGGAGCAAAAACGCTAAAATGTAATGCATCTTGGATAAGTTGGAGTATATTAGGGCTTGTTCTAGGTACAAGAAAAATAAGGAGCGTTATAGGTCAGCAAGGCAATTATGATCCCTCTGCCTACTACTTGTTCAAATTCCTGGAAAACCAGGAGGAGTCAATCTATAAAAAAAATAGAAAGAGAAATAAATAGGGAAGTTGGACTCAATCCGCAAGTAGGAGTTACTAAAGATCTTATTTGTCTCATCTCATTGGTAGGAAAAAGAACAATTATCCCAGATCTTAAATGCTCTCTGTCTTCTTTCCTCTTTCTTTACTCCTCCCCCATTGCCATCTACCCTCTCCTAACTTGCATCAGGAGCAACCCAGACCTGTTCCTGGCCTACATGTTCCAGAGTGAAAAGAAAAACTATGAAGTCTGATTTCCAATCTATGTGACATTTATATTATGCACATCCATATATGCATCTGTATATATACACACATATACATGCATGTACATATATAAAGATATGTATGTTTTCAAATATATGCATATAGCTTTATATTATATGTATGTGTAGATATCAATTAATTGTCATTGGTAGGTTCAGTAAGAATAAAACCAAAAATATTATTCAGAGTTTAACAGTCTGAACACTAAAAAGCAATCAATAATTCTGTCAGAGATGGTATTTTGAATTAAATTTCTGACCACGTCTTTGCTCTTTGGAATTCCATTGGCATACTGTGTAACAACTTAAGTTTCACCAAGGTTGGACTTAAACCAAGACAGATTTTAGGTATTGGAGAAACTTGAGTGTTGGACAGATTAGAGAGGGAGAGTTTAGCCTTAGAGGTGTAAGTTCCTCAAAATTCAGTGAGCCTTCAACCCTTGTGAGCCTTACTGCAGCATTCAGCTGACAAACACCCCTGTGAACTGAACCCTTCCAGGTTTTCACAGCCCTAATTCAAAAGTACTGTGTGTGAGAGTATATATATTGAACAGACAGCAGCACTGAAATATTGCTGTATGTGAAGTGACATGCCAGTAAATTTCCCTTGAGACTGGAAAATAACAGATATCTGCTGAAGAAAGAGAAGAACAAAACTAATACAACAACTCCTTGGCAGCCTGACCCCTTGTGAGATCTACCCTCCCTTTCCCTGGAAAAAAGAAAAATAACCATAACACCTGGAGAGCTAAGTATATATAAAAGAGAGGGAGAAAAAATAAACCTTTTTGACAGTTATAATCCCTTCCTGTGTGTTCTTGTCAGTGACGATATCAAACATGTCTGATCCATCCCCATTGGAGATGCTATACTCAATCTCTGCATTTTCACCCACATCGGGGTCATTGGCTTTAATTCTGCCAAGAGGAGTCCCAGGTAGTGCAGACTCAGGAGAGCTGAACTGGTAGGTGCCTGGAAGAGTGAAATCAAGCATTTATTATTTTAAGAAGCTTTGTTCTTCTGAGTAATAAACATCTTCAATTTCACCTGGATTTTTTAAGTAACTTGAAGTTTGAAATACTTTAAGAAAAATGCTGTTAGTCATCATACTAAACTTTAAAAGAGGTTTTGGAGTTGATTGACAAACTGTCACAAAAATTTCAAGTGATCCTTCAAAGCCATTTATTACTGTGCTTTTAATATTTTTCCTTTTTTTTCCCCCCAGCTATAAGAAACAGAGGAGCTCAACAACAAGGCACCAGATCTAACTTCGATTATTTAACGGTATTCATATATTTTTATTCTCTTAGTTTTTTATAAATGTTCCCAGATATATTTAGAAATAGTAGGGGATTTTGTTTTGTTTTCTCAAGGTACAAGAGTTATAGAAACCAGTGCACATTTTGGAAAAAGACTGAATTAGAATAGGGTTTTTTTTTATTCTTTTGAAAAAAATATTCAAGATTTGTAGGTGTTCTGTGTGAAAGTAATTCATTCATCCATTACTGGTAATACATACTAAAGAGTCATGGTAAATAACAGTTGGATACATGTTCATATTAATTGCTATATTTAATTGAAATGCAGATACATTCGGATTTCCTTTAATTTACTCTGCACATACTTTTTGTGCTCTTTCAATGGTTGGTTTCATTTAATGTTTTTATAATAAGGGTTTACTAGAAAGAATTCTGATTACATAGACATTTTAATTTTGTCTATGTTTATAAAAAGTGAATTTATATGTATTTTTGACAACATTTGCAATAAAAATCTAATTACAAACACATGCTGTTGCAGAAAAAGTATTAATCATATGGTTTTCTTGACCAGTCAGAACTAGACGATTAAGACCTTTCATCACTAGCAAGACACAAATGTTTCTAAATCAGTATTTTCAGTTATTTGCTACCAAGAAAATGTAATAAAAAATCTGATCTAGTCAACATTTTTCATGTGACATTCCAGATGCTGATATTTCTTTTGGTCTGTTTTCTCATGTAAATTAATATTAATTTACTGAGTGAATTAGTAGCATTGGAAAAATACCCTAAGAATCTGACAAAATTAGCACCTGTTAAAATGCATGATCCTTACTTGAAGGGTCCAATTGACTTGTAGTGAAGTACACTCAATTATCTTTCTTGCAACCAGCTTATTTCCTACATTTACATGTTCTTTGCTTTCTTTTAAGACACTTAAGGAGCCCTGAAGGTTCCTCTTAAGTACAAGGAGTACACCAAACATCTGAGTGCTGAATGAGTTTTTATCCCCATTTGTACAGACTAAGTACAAAAGAAAGTCACTGTAAATACCTTATATTTATATAGATGTGTAACAAAATGGAAGCTAATGCTTGATGCTAAATTGCATTTGCTGTTACAAATTCAAGGTTGTAAGTGAAAAATCAGCAGTAGACTGTTTGGCTGCAATCCACAGACTAAAATGCATATTATTCCCTTAAACGAGGCTGAAAATGGGATGAAAGTTAGGATTCCTGGCAGCTAAACCATGAGTTTGAAAGCTTGTTCAAATTCAAGAGTTTGGCAGGTGAGCCAGAAGTACTGTAAGAACAGATTTAATCATGCTGCTTATGATTTCTTCCAGAATAAATAACTCCCTTGAGTGCTTTTGCATCTGAAAGCATTCCTTATTTTTGTGGTGCTGTGTGAATGTACACATTTTCGGCATCCGAGATGGCTAATTTGGTTTAGAGTACAATTCAATTAAAAATGTGCAAGATTTTCATTATGGTGCCATTTAAATGCAGTTTAGGCCTATGTCTTTTAACTGTCCAGGATTCTTTTCAGGAAACAAAACAAAACAGAAAATGTGTTCCTCCTTAATGCAGTTTGAACAACCAGTACTTCACAGTACACTCTGCGATTTTCCTTTCTTCTGTCTCTCTAAGAGATCAATCTTTAGTTCTCCAATACCTTCACATTAACTCCTGTTGTTTGCATTTGTAAGTCACCCTCTGCTTTGGGCCACATTTTCACCTAATGTTGCCTTACATAAGAGAAAATGGAAGATAAGTGTTTTCGGAAGGAGCAGACTTCCAGAACTAGATAGTTCTTTGAAGATATTCCCCTCTTCATAACTATCTAAGAAAAAATCAAAACCTCCAGATGTCTTTGCATGTTTGATTTTCTAGGATGTGTTGAAAACCTCCCTGCTGAGGAGAAAGAAAATGAGAGGGAAGGGTCATCAGCAAAATGAAAATTGCAACATTGAATAGATCCCACAACAGGTCTTCTATAGCCCATCCAATGTGTTGCAGTGATATTTAAAGTAGAAAGCTACAGATAATATCGTATGAGGCATCAAATTGTGTAAATTTGTCTGTAACTAAGTACCAAACCCAAAGTTTATTGAAATAATCAGAACTTCCATAGTCTTTAGCTAATCTTGAAAGAAGAGCATCATAAGGAACAAATGCTAAGGAGACTGAAAACCCTAAGTTATTTTGCAGTCCTAAGCATTCTTCATTCATTACTTTTTAAATTTAATTTAATTTAACTTAAATCAGTAACAAAGCTTACACTGCATTCTAATTTAGGTTCAAGAATTCTTATTTGCCAAAATATTATGGGGGATGTATTATGCTATACCTCTTTAAGCGTTATCCCCTCCCAAGGTCAAACAGGAAGGTTGGTTAAAAATTGCTATTCAAATTTGCCATGTGAAGGTGATTCTCAGCAAGTAAGCTCTGAATGTAAATTCAAATTATATTTTATTTATGAGGACGGCAGTATTTCTCCTCCCCTCTCTTTTTAAAAAGCAATCTGTTATCATGAATAGAGATAAAAAAGTTATATGCAATTTCAATAAACCTTTCTCCCACACTGTCTGAGTTTTATAATATTTTTAAAAATATGTTCTAGGTTGACCTGTTTATACTATTCTGAGTGTACTTATTGCCATGGTACTGAAGTACTTTTCAAGTTTCTTCAAGTCCAGGAGAGCATTTTCTGAATCAGCTGCTTGTTCAGTCCTTGGTGAATCTGTAAAGAGAGCCAGTCAGGTCCCTAATCAGTGCCAACAAGCAATTCAAATTTTATAATGTGGACATTTTTCCAGTAGGCACTGAACTGAGGCTGTAAATTTCTTCTATTCTCAGACTATCAAAGAGTTATCAGACGCTGATTATAACAATTTAGGATTGGATTTAAATCAGTGACCCAGGATGAAAGGATCTGTAAAATGGTACTGTGAAACTTTCTGTGTTGTGCAGCTTTCTGTTGTTTGCCATTTTTTTATTCTACAGAGATATTTTTAAAAACTTGATTGTGTCAAACTGGTCTAGATTATCAAAATAATTCAACGTCAAGAGCTGAACACATATTACAAGTATCCAAACCAAATGCTTAGACTTCCAGCAGACCATACCACCTGACCAACTCTTCCTGTGCAAGGTGGTACATTAGAAAATTTGCTGGCATATTTGCTTGCCTAAATATGTGGAACTAAAAGTGTGTCCCAAACCAGAACCCTAGATTTTGTAATTATATTCCTCTAAAGGCTTTCAAGTCCCTGCAGTTAGCCTAGGTTATTGTTACAGCTCACATTCCTGTAAGCAAAGTAAGGATGGGAAGTTTGTCATTCCAAGAAATATTTTGCGATTTAAAATTGGAGGCAGAGATTCCTATTTNCTGAAAAAAAAAAAAAAAAAAAAGGGAGAAAAAAAAAAAAGAAGATCCCAGTTGGTGACAGTAAACCAGCTGATTTTAGAGAGGTTCTTTGGAAAACAACAGAACTATTAGATGCTCCATACTCTGGGGGAAGCGAGGCGGATTGTCATTGACATCAGTCAGTGTGATGTTCACGGTGGTGGTCCCTGATAATCCTCCCATCTGGCCTCCCATGTCTTTGGCCTGGATGACCACTTGATACTGTTCCCTGTTTTCTCTACTCATGTCCGGTAAAGCAGTCTTGATTATGCCTTGGGGAAGAGAGGAAAAAGAAGAGACAGAGAGGTGAAGGAGAAGGAGCAACATCCATTTCATTTTCAGAGTTTTTAAATGGATTCATGTAAAAAATACTGTGCAGATGTTAATCCATAGCAATCAAACCAAGGTATACTGCAATAAGCCTTTCAACCTATGGCTAATTTAATGTGATTTTAAGAAAAAAGAGAAATAAATGTAACAGAGACATTACTCATCGTTTGTGATGTGCTGAATCAATTATTCTTTCAATGACAAAAATATAAATATATTTGTGTAATTAATGATTTTTTTCAGCTAGTATCCCCAGTTATTATTTTAATGTTTTATGTCATCTCCTGCCCTGGTGAGGTTTTGATATTATAGCACAAAGCTGAATTCTAACATGTCCTGGATTAATTCTTTTGGACTGTAATAGATCATAGATTTTAATACCTTGTGATGGCCACTGTAAGTCAGCTAGGGCTATAGCTAATAAAAGAATTGGACAAGACTGTAAAATTAATGTTGTAAAATCTTTTATGGGTGTCCAATCTCAAGAATTTCATAAATGTAATTTAAATATCGCAGATTCTTGTACAGCACTCAAAAAGAGCTGGAATCTCAGGTGTGAAAACCAAAAATCCCATAGCATGAACAAAGAAGTGAGCTTAATTCTCCTGGGATCCAGAGCCCAAACGACCCTTTAATTAGTGAACACGCACAGGTTTTCCTTTAGAAAACCCAGCAGAGGTTTTTTTATTATTATTATTTATTTAGAAAGGCAGTGGCTTTGCAAAATTAAAGTGATGAGATCTTTCTCTTGTGAAGCAAGAGAATTTAAATGCAGTGTCCTTTTTTGACTGGAGGATTCACAGCCCTGCATTTCCTTTCTCAGAAGGCGTCTCTCCTTACAAGCTTGGCTTGATATGGAAGCTGTTCTATTATGCAAAAAAAAAAACCAACCAACCAACCCTGGAAAACTCTTACTCCTAGAAAGAGAGTGAAACAAAGAAATAAAGCTCTGTAGTCTACTGATTATGGCATTTACGTCTGGTCCAGGATTACCAGGTTCTAATTACCATATCTAGGCTTGTTAATGTATGTAACACTAAAAAGCAAATTGCTTAAAAATGAAAAATAATCCCAGAACCGAATACGAGAGGGCGGGTCTCCCCCAAACTATCTACCTGCCTAACCACCTGCTGCCATCAGTTAATAACTGTGTGGTACTGGTCTTGTTTCCCTGCTCATGCCTGGTAAAAGATGTTTTGAGTAGGGGATTGGAGAAAAGAGAAAAAGGAAAGAGACAGGAAGAGGAGAAAAAAACCCAAACACTTTAATCCTAGGCAAAATCATTATGCTCCCTTTTAAAAATGTAGCCATGTGACTCTTACTTATCCTTTTGATATAGTGCCTTTACCGTATTTAAAACATAAATTGTTTCAAAAGGAAATTAGCCATCATTTGAGAACGCTCAAAGGATTAGGAACTTTGGGGTTTCTGGGCACAATTACACTTAAATTCTGGATTCTCAAACCAGTACAATTTTGATAACATGCAGGAACAACCTAATGCAATGCCTGCTAAGTCTTACATGCATTAGGATTAAGTATCTGGATGGGGGGAGGGTGTTGTTTCTTTTTTGAACCCCAATTTTGGTTTATAGATATCCAAAGTTCACACAAGATTTTTCTTCCTTGTGTCTGTCTCTTATCTGATTTCCTGCATAACAGTGAAAAGGGCTTCCATTCATGCTTTACAGCTTAAAAGCATTAATGCTTCTTGCTTCAATTCTAATAGCTGTTGGAATCAAAGTACTGTTTCAAAAAGCATCTTGAGTTAAAAATTGTCAATGGACAAGAATCTATCACAAACTTTTAGAAATAATTAATTCGCCTTTGGGGATGTTTTTTTTACCTTAGTCTGAAATTGTCCAGATCCTTTTTTTTTTTCTTAAAGACAAACTAATTAAATTTGAGAAACTGGTATAAAGTAATCTTTAATACTTTAATGATTCTTTGGAACCTCTACAATATTCTACGCCCTTTCTAAACTGTTGACATCTACATGTAACAGTCATGTTCCAGAAGTCTTATTCATACCAAGTAAAGCAGTTTGTCTTCTGCAATAATATTATTTTAACAAAAAAAGGCATACTTTTATTGTGATTCCAGTTTCCATTTAAAAGTGTATCAGTTTTGTGTCAAGTCACGTGATGCCATTTGCCCGTTACAATATTTAAATGCAAGTGATAAGTGTCTTGATCGCTGCATCCTGTTTCCCTCATTGCAAAAGGTAAGAATTGCGAACCTGTTTCTGGATCCACTGAGAAATATGGCTGTCCCTGGAGGATGCTGTACACCACTTTGGCACTGTTTCCATAGTTGGCATCATCAGCATCTGTGGCTGTCACTTGAATAACAGATGTACCTAAATGGGTACCAAACAAGGAATCAGCAGATTTTAAGAAGGCACCTGCTTCTTGTAAACCACATGCAGTGGTTTCAGTATTGAATTCAGTAAAAAAGCAAACAGCATCCGGTGGACAAATCCAGTGTTATCCTACCCAAGCAAACAGTAAAATAAAGTCTCGTCTTCCTCATGACTAAGGGTAAAATCATTATCACTTAAATTTCATGCTTCAGTTGAACATGAGTAAACACATAAGGTTTGACACGTCTTTGAAACCCAACACAGCATTAGTTTTTTTTGGTGATCAAACAGGTTTGAAGATCTTTCCCTGGTAATAACATGACCTCAGCTAAAACTACTTAAAAGGTAGGTAACTGCTGTGTGAAAAGTACCATTACGATTCTTAAGGTGGGCTTAGTCAGTAAATTAACCTAAAGCAAATTTCCCCATGCTCATTTTCTGCTTAGATGACAACCTCCAAATATCTGAAGTCAGACTGAATAAAAAATTGTCTCATCCTAAATAGTTTTTAAGATGCTTTTAAAAAATTAGCTTTGTTTTGCAGTGAGAAATTCTGGTGTAGGTTGTCAGTTTGGGTTTTTTTTCTATCTTGATCATATTTGGCAAATAATTGCTATTAAATGATAACTACGTGTTTTCAGTATTCACTTATTTTGCATGAAAATGGCTTACCCATGTCCTGTCATCACAATGAGGCAAATATAGGCTATATGGGATTAAGAGCACTGTGACCCAATACATTTGGTGTAGTTTATGGGTCAGAAGCAAAGGAAAGGTTCTGTAAAGCCTTTCTTATAAGATATATAAAAGGACAAAACTGTTCTTCACAAGCTTTTATTTCTAAGCAATTTTCAAGATGTCAGGATACATTTTGGTAACACAATCTAGAGCTGACAAATGTCTGGATAAATGCAGGCAGTCCAATAGCTATAAGTGTAAAGGTCCTTAACTCCTTGCCAAGGACAGAAGGCTGACTGAGAAGTTCTTTACCCTATTTTCGGCTGGGTATTTTTTATGTATTTCACTTTCCTTATAAGAAAAATGTCTAGTGAGCACTATCCAGTTAAGTGATATCATTTCCTATTCCTTTTTTTCTTAACCCTCAGCCTCTCTAGATTGAAGTTCACTCAGATAACTTGTAGTCAAGTACCTGTCTTGACTATAAACTTACAAGATGCTCATTTACCTGTGACTAATGGAATTGAAGTGAATCATCTCTACCGTCGCTCTTCAGTATATATGAGGGATTGGGAAAAGTAGTAATCCAGAGTAATCAAAACAGATTTATGAAAGCACGTTATTATTAGGTCCTGTTAAATGCATCTATTTTCTCATAGTACATAATACTGCTTTACACATAATAGTTTTATGTGCATAGTAGTAGAAATTCCCACTATTTCTTGTTATCTGAACAGCATGACAACAGGGGAGGGATACTACTTTCTCTGCAACAAAGCAGCAGAACAAAGTTGTAAAAGTACCCTGTCACAATTCATCTAACTCTGACAAGGATTTTTGCCATCAGCAATCTAGATTACTTTTTGCCTGGTTAAACAGTTAGAGGTCATCTGTGTGCCAAGCTAAACTGCAAAGATAATCCTAAAGAAGTGAATACTTAAGGACAATTTTTTCACTAACAGTGTCCAGCAGAACTGCTCGTCTGGACAAAAGATAAAGACAGTTTTTTGAGAAATGTAAAGTTCTATGAGTCCTATCTGCTTTCAAAAAAAGCAAATAAGTTAAATCCCCAAGACTAACATGGAAAGGAGAGTCAATATCGCTTGCTAGCCTATAAAAAATGTAAAGGACGTCAGTAGAATCATATGCTTATACTGTGTGCCACTGTAACCTCTAGAACTTAAGAATAAAGGGATGTGTATATGTCTATTCCACCCACCCCTCAAAAAAAAACCCAGAATATCTTCCTCAGAAAAACTTTCTGCTGTAGCTTCCTGATCTAGGCACTGTCTCGGGATGGACACAGAAGTTTGAGTCTGGTCATAACAACTGAATGCACATTAACTTTCTTTTCCTAACTTACTGTTTTGATGAAAAAAGGATGCTGAAGACTGTTTTGAGAATGGGTTTTCTTGGGGTTTATTTTGTTTTTTCTTTTTTTAAGAAAGACATTACAGAGCTCAGGGCAGTCTTTGGGAAATTTCTGTCTTTGCCCCGTCAGAATGTATAATTTTTTTTCCTGATGCTCACATGCCATATAATTGTGGTTGCTGAGGGGAGTACAGAACCTATAACCCTATAGAAACTTTAGAGGCCACTACTGGATAATTCAAGTGGATCTTATATAGAATCACATCTCATTACAGTTTGCAAAATATCAATGTTTTCTTTTATTTGTCAAATTTTGTACTGTGGTGAAAAAATAGTGTTATGACAGCTGCTGCTTCCTACTAAAATAATAGTACAATTGTGAAAATTAACTAAAGTATATCCTCAAAAAATTTATTGTCAGCATGCAGTTCACTCTCTTCTCTGCAAACAGTCTGCTGTGTCATAAAGAAGGATCCTCATGGACAATAAGCAATGCTTATGCAGCTTTTCTTAATGAGGAAAGAAACTTCTCTTAGCTTTGGGGATCCAAAATGAAACCAGGAAAGGCAGTGAAATAAAGGAACTCAGCACTAATTACGAAGTAACTGGTAATGAGGCAAAACTAGTTTGGATCTTTTAATTAAAGACAGCTATGCCCTATCATCACCCCCACCTGAACGGTTCCCACAGAATCTGGACACATTTACTAATTTCTTTACTTCTAGTCTAGATTACTTCACAAGCAGCCTTTTGCCCACATTTAACGGCAGGAGTCAGCATGATTTAAAATACAAATCAGGCTGCTAGGTTAGAAATTAGAAGCTTTCTGAGATACTTCCTCAGCTGCCAACATGAGCAGGAATGAAGGAGTGAAGTGGACCCTGTGAAGAACTGGGAGTGAGGGGAAGGTGGTTTAGTTTTTGTCTTTGTTTCTCACCGTCCAATGCTATATTTAATGGGCAATACATTAAATTAATTTTTTGAAAGTTGAGTCTGTTCTGCCCCTGATGGTAACTGATAAGTGACCTCCTCATCTTTATTCCAACCTACGAGCTTTTCCATCTTATTTTCTCCCCCTGTCTTGCTGAGGAGGAGTGAGAGAGCAGCTGAATGGGCCTCTGCCAGCCAGCCAAATCATACCACATTATCAAACTGGTGTGAAAGATGACAAAGAAAATGTGAGAATGACTACAATAGCAGTCTAAGGAGTAGTAACATCACTTTTCTGCAAAAGTGAACTTCAACTCAATTCTACTCAGAAAACCTGTTTAAATCTCTAAACCTGAACTAAATCTCAGTGTTCTCAAGAGTTATGTCTTATTTTCTCTTTTTTCTTTTCTTTTTTTCCTTTTCCTTTTTTTTTTTTCTTATTTCTCTTTTTTTGTTTTTTGTTTTTGTTTTGGTGACTTCTCAAAACTTCTTTCACACAGCTTGTAGATTGTTTTATTGGCTTTGTTTCTCAAAGATTCTATGTTTGCATACAATGAGCAAGGAATGACAGTTTCCTGAATATGTTGAATTTGCCAAACTTTATGAGTGCTATAGCATCAGCATTTTTTTTTTCCTTTTCGTCTTTGCTTAGACGTACATTTGAGTCTGGAAGATTAAACATTTTGCCAAAACATCTGTGATGGATGGGGTCCTAAAGTAAGGGTAGAAAAATGCAGATTAATTGTGAAGATAACCTGAGAGAAGACAAATTTGTGTAAGTAGTGTCTTTGTGTGTGTGTGTTTGCACATGCTTGTGTATGCATGTATGTGCATGTAAGAATGTAGAGTCCAAAAACGAAAACTGAATTAGAGAGAGCATCACTCCATATCTAGGACAGTGTAACTCCGTGTCAGACCAGAGTCCCACTAGCACAGATTTCCAGAACTCATGAGGAGTGAGACATAAACTTGAAAAAGCATTTGAAATAAGAATGCTTTTCTGACTTATGTTTAAAGTGCATTCTATTTTTTGTGCTATTCAGTCTGAAAGAGTCCCTCTAGTACAATTTGGTCTCCTAGCACGATACCAGAGTGCATTGCAAAGCTGAAACAAATAGCTTGCAGAGGATTGCTGTAGTGCAAAACTGGTCTTCCACTAGATGAGATAGGTACACATTTTGCTAACTTTTCATGTAAAGTCACACTTTTCAGCATGCAACTCTTGTTCCTACTTGGCTCCTTTGGTTGACATGAATTAAAACAGCTTCTGCCAGCCAGAAGAATATATCTGTGTCTATTTGAAAATGCTATTTTTACTGATAACTTTTTCTGTAACCCTCGTTCTGAACAGTAATCTCCAGCTTGGGTGAAGAAAATGAGCAGATTATGTTGTTAGCATAGTATGTTTCAAGATTCCACCATGAACGCTAGAGCAGAAAATGACAGATAGTGATTTAAATATCATTCAGAGCCATGACATTTCTTTTCCAAAGGGAATTCTGTAACTTCAAAATGCATTTTGAGTTTGATTCTGACATTTTTTATGAAAGTAGGATTTCAGATAAATAGAAAATTTTGATTTTAAGAAAAAATAAGATGTGTGGTTTACACTTTGTCCTTCTAATACAAAGTTTTCAAAAAGTAATTGGGAACTAAAAAATTCTGAAAATGCTGAAACAGGGTGTTTTTTACATTACCAGACAGCTTCCTTGCTATTTTTTCTCGTCAACTTCTGTTAAAATTGGCAATTATTGAAAAGTTCTGATTTTTACAGAGAACTTTCATGTGTTTGTGTGTGTATCTAGCTCTGTTTAAGAAAGAACTCTACTCAAAGCAGAAACGCTGTTTCATTATCAGAAATAGAAGACCAGCTGGGGTAAGTGAAGAGGCAGGAAGGACTTTATCTCCCTAAAGGAGAAGCTCTTGTGCTTGCTTCCTGTTTTCAAGCACAATGACAGTCTGCTGTTCATCAAGTTTATTCATGGAGGGAAGATTTTAGAAGTGGATTACTTTTAAAAGCTGAAAAAATTTGAGAGAGCTCTGGAAAACCTCTGGAGGCAAAATTAGGAGTTTTGCTTGGCTAAAAGGCTAAAGATGGTAAGTAGACAGATAGTTTGCTCAGACCACATGGCTCCAAGGATTATTTGAAAGCAGACATACTATGGAGATGCCCCTGCTGAAGACATGAGTGAAATTTTAAGTGAGCTACAGAAATATTGAGAGGTATTAAACCACTTTTGGTTTTGAAAGCAGATTGCTCTCTCTGGATAGAAGTCTGTGCTTAGGCAATGAACTGGAGAAATTATGAACTAGGAGCAGTCATACGGCACTACCCAAACCTAAAAAGTTTAGGAACACGTAGAATTCACCACTAAGGATCTCATTACTGGATCAGTTGGACTGCTTTTTATACAAAGTGCAGGGCTAAATAAGATTGAGATATAACTCATGTTTTGACTGGAAGACAACTCTACCTAGAAAGCTGAAGGATTTGGGAACTGCAAAGTGAACTTTTCTCTTTTGTACATGACCACAATTTAGTGGATATTTTACTAGACTGCTTTTTCTTTGATACAGAAAATGCCAGAAGGTTGGTAGCATGAAAGACTTGTAAGAGCAAAGGAAAAGAAGGAATAAAAGCAGAAAAGGAGCAAGTGTCAACAAGTAAATAGACAAATGATCCAAGCTAGAAGAGGAATAAATAGGCATGACTGAGAAAAACAAATAAAGCTAACTTAGAACAAATAAGGAACGTGAGGAACCAGACTCAAAGGAGCAGTAACATGACATTGGAAAATTAACAAGGAACTTAAAATGTAGTTCAGTCATATATATGGAGCAGAAACGTATAAAAAAGAGAAAAGAGAGGAGGCAAAGGTGGCATAAACCAGGAGATGCAATATTTCATAAGTTACTTTTAACCAAGTTGATTGTTTTTAGTAGTCTGACGTATAGGCATGAGGTGAAACTTCATTTCACTTAAAAACATGCTGCCTCTTATTTTTGTTTACATAGTTTCACATAACGGCCGTTCAAGAAGTCAGCTGATGTGCTAGTTCCTGTAGATGGGTACTGTACCTTTGTTTTGGCTGCCCACAGATCTCCCCTCCAGGAACCACAAACATTGCACCACTGTGGTGTACATAAACAGCCATTGTAATCCCTGCTAAAGTGACCAAAAGTAATTTATGAGACATGCAAGAAAACCAAGCTGTGCTGCGTGGTATAGCCTTACTTCTGCCCTCAGAAATACCTTTTTCTCTCCATTTCACTTCATAACAGTAAAACCAGATGGACTTTACCACACATTCTGGAAATATGAGATGCTATTGTTATGCACCTTTACTCTGGAAACAGTCCCTTCTTTTTTATAAACATAAAGGGGAAATAATTCCCAACGTTTCTTTTGTGTGTTGTGTTTTGATTTTGGGGGTTTTGCTCAGTGCTTCCTTTTCTATGACAAAATGAAGTCACATTTTAGATTGTGTTATCAGAACTCGCATTAAAAAAGTAAGTATGTGCTAATGATTGTCTCACCACATAGAAAGATGAAATGTGACTAAAATACTCTGTCTTTAATCTGCCTGAAATGCTGCATGGGGTAGAGGCTTTTGCCAGTGAATACAATACATGCACCAGTGTACATAATGTCTGAAATTGAACTGGAAAAGAGTGGCTAAAGCTGAACAAAGCCTGTAGCCCTCATCCTCCCACTGTTCAATACCTTGATACAGTAACTTTAGTTTTCCTTTGGTGGTAATTGTAACTGTGAAGTGCATCAGATGCCCTACATGAGAATTTGAAAAGCATTATGGATGCAATAACAAGCAGGAAACAGTAAAAAGAAGGAGAACTAGTTTGAAGTATTTGTAGGTGAACAACTCTGTGCATGTTTATTGTTTTGGGAAGATTCTTTTTCCTCTTTTCACCATAAAGAAAGTCACTTCTGAAAGAGCAATACTGGTGCCATCAAATGGCAGTGATAAATAGAAAAGAGTAGTCAGAATCTTTCAAGTGTTAATACTGACTAGCTTTTACCTTGCGTTTCCTAGTGACTAAAAAGGTACAGTATAAAGTGATTTGCCATCCATAATAAATGAACTGCAGCTTAGAAATCTTTTTCATTTTGTTCAACACGCTGTATATACTTACAATTAGAGAACACACTTCTTTTAGGCAGAGAAAGTATCTGCAGTCTATGTTCAAAAAGAAATTAAAAACAAAAATGAAAAGGATAAATCACAAAATTATCCTCAAAATTTCTATTGAAAATAATGATGAAAATCACCAGTAGCATTTTTCTGGGTCTGAAGCTGCTATGCATATGGTAAGGTTGTTCCAACTAGAATTCGTTGCTAATGAAACCATTATCTTGAAGGAGCAACAAGTAATGCCATAATATGGCAGTTAATTACCTTGGTTACTCTTTTTCTGACCGCAAAATTCATTTATGGAGTGTGTGGAAATAGGCCAGCTTTATAGACTGACAGCTGCCATCCACGGCAGGTCAATCACAGGAGCTCCACCACTTGTTTCCTTTTTAAAGATGAGAGCTGGTGATCTTGGCTTTTTGCCCAATCTTAGTATCTGGAATACTCTAAAGGAGAGAATGAGCTTTCAGCTGGTTTTATGATAAACTTAGGAAGACCTTGTCCCCATTGATCCTGCTAGGAGAAGTATTAGTTCATAAAGGCTGCAACGTGGTTATCTGTTGATTAAAAATCCCAATTCCTAGCCAACAGTACCAACCAAGATTTTACTTCTGTTTATAATTTTTAATTTATAAAACAATGAACTAGTCATGGGGATGTTATTTCTTCACTGCTCTCACGGCCCTTTATTCACATAGCACAGCTTTAAGCAGCTTTCTGGTTTGCCCTTTTCTTTTCCCCAAAAAAAGTTACCTGGGGTCCCCCATAAAATCTCTAAAGGTTTTGCTTAAAGAAAACTTAAAAGAAACAGCTTGCAATAATTTCCACTTTTTAGGACTGAACTTCAAGTTTCTGATGTACATGTCTGTACAGTTCTGTATTTTACAATGCAACACAGACCGTTTTATGAGTTTTTTGGGAGGAATTTAGCTTTCTCTACCTATTTTTCATTTGCTCTCTTTTTTTGAGCTCGGCTTTTGCAACTCTTTATTAGATTTTGAAGAGTCTCTTTACTATGGGTTTCCATCTGTGACTGGGAACTAAAACCTCACTTGCTTTGCATCTTTAAAATTCTTCTGTAATACAAGTAGACAGAAATTTGTACAGAGTTTCTCTGCAAATAGGTACAATTCAAAACCATATGTGAATCTCTATTATGACCATGGGAATGTAGTACACTATTATTAAGACAACAGGCTGGCCACATATTTATTTTATTTTGGGGGTATTTTCATCATCTGTGGGAACTCTTGTTTGGGTAGTGATAAAGTCTGTCTCTTTAAACATTATTACAGCTGTGGAAAATAATAATTTTCTATTAAAATGTAGTAAATAAAGATATTGGTAAACTCAAATTTACGTTAGTGAAAATATGTGATTCGTGAAAGCCTCTTGCTTCCGTCATGTTTAGATACTGTGGATGTTGTCTCTGGAAATGACAATAATGACCTGTCATATGGAAAAGAAGTTAATTTCTCTGCTTTAGAGAAGAGAAAATGAAACAAATTCCAGAGTTATCATAATCATGGTCTTTTAAAAATTACATTAGTTAGAGTACTATTTTTAGACAAAAGCAAAACAGTTCTAGAACTTGTGTGGTTATATATAAGTAAATATAGATGTAACTATATATGTGTGTGTTTGCATGTACATGTAGACAAACCCCCTAGAATATTAAGCAGGGTCACTTTAGGGACTTTTCTGTTATTATTTCTAGATATTTCATTTATCTTCTAATTACAGTCACAGTAAATGACACACATCATGAGGATGATCTTATTTGGACAAATCTCATAGATTTGAAAACGTCTGATTGAAAAAGGTTGAAGGTATTGATTCCAAATTGCTTGTTTGCAAAATATTCTTAGAAATGCCTGAGCTGATTTCCAGCAGTTTAGACATTGGGGTGTCTAGGTCACAGTGAAAATTAATTGAACATATGCTCTTAAACAGTTTGTTCATCTTCCTCAGATAGACACACATTCCTGGTAGCCAAGGTATCTTTTAAAATCTTATTCATGAAGTCAGTAAGTATATGTCTTCTGGACGATGAAATATAAGACTCTTTTTTTCTGTCCTCTCTTTTAACCACCTCAGTGTGCTGAAGAGGTGGCTATTATTTAGGTGTCTTTTTCACAACTGTCACATATTTTGACTTTATGAGGAAATAAACCTTTCGATTTCTTGTTTACGTCTCCAGTATACTGTGTACATAGCCTTATTTATCACAGGCTATTTATCATTTGCCTTGGAGCAGAGTGAAGTAACTGTTATTGAGTTGGCTTTCTGATGGGGAGCTTTGATGAGAATTTGCAGTTTATTGGCACCAGCTCTGTGAAATGCAAGATATTCACACATGTGTACATACTTCAGTGGACAGAAAGTTAAGCTGTTCTGTTTTAATTACCAATTAGGTGTGAGCCATATGTATTTTAAATACAAAGATATGAACAGCTTTCATAAGGAATAAAATTGATACTTGCACAGATCTTAATCGTACTTGATCTTAATTTCACAGTGTCACATATCTATTAGGTTATAGGAAAAAGGTATGCTGGAACTTCTTGTGAGGCATCTGGTTAGACAGTAGATAATAAAGTAAATGTAAGCATCTCATGAAAACTTGCAGATGTGCATTTTGCTAAATATTAAGAAAAATATAGTGACTGCCATGAGAAGTGCTGTAAGATATCTTGTTCCATGTACTTAGTAAAAGATGAGTATCAGTGGGAACACTATAGTTTTCAAATAAGCAGGAGTTAGACAAGATAGTCCATGAGAAGCTTTTTCTTACCTTCATTTTTCATTTTCTTGACTCTGTGAGGTCTGTGTATGACACAATAAACTTCCAAAATAACTATGTGATTGGCAAGAAGGAAAAATGCTGATGTATAATAGTAGAATTCAAGCTGAATTGTTAATTGAACAAAGAAAAACACACATGTAGTAAATGTAATTTCTATAATTCATCTTCTATGTTGCTAGAAAGTTTTATCAATTAGCATACCTATTTTCATGATTTAGTTGAAAGAAATGTCATATTTTATTTCTGTAATGTATATATAAACATACTTATCTATTATATACACATACATATATATACTAATAGGCACATTTTAAGTGAGAAATTTACTTATCAAACAATACTGTATCCATTACGGGCAAACATTCATAGTCCTTCCATCTCAGTAGAGACCCATTTGATGGTGTCTTTTAGGAAGAATAGTGGACCTCTTTTGGGGGAGTAACGTTCCTTTCCTGACTTTGCTACTCTTAGGGTGGTGGTAAACCGCAGATAAATCATTTGTAATAGAAGTATTCCAAATTATTTAGATTCACATGAGATAAAGCTTTCATTTGTCAGTAGCTCCGCTAAAACTGAGGGTTAGGGGTGGAGGGGAATAGCTCATGAAATGAGGTACACAGGATAAATAAAGATGTAGGAGTCCAGACATCTGGTTTGTGATAGATCTGTTTGATGAGATTCTTACCTCCTTGGAAGACTGAAAATTATGTCAAAACATGTTTATACACATTCTACTATGTGTGACGCTTAGTCACTTTAATTTATATTATATTAGAAAAAAAAAAAAAAGTTGTGTTTTATCTTACCCCAGTTGTGTTTTATCTTACCCCAGTTGTGTTTTATCTTACATCCATTCTATCTTACATACACATTTTGGAAATTATTAGAGGTTATAGAGAAACCCAGTGGAAAAAAAACAAAACAAAACAACCAAACCCAAACCACCCAGCCTTTGTGTTTTACTTTCAAAATATTCATGCTTGTGTTAGCATGATTTTAAAAAATAAACCTGACATTTTACACTCAGCTGCATAACATTAGCAACTGAAATGTATATTCAGGCATTCAGAAAGCTGCCTTTGCTTTTAAAAACAACTGAAAAGCTTCTGTGTTCAGAAGATTAGCCTAAGTAAGCACCCCAGATGTGCTTTGATTTAACAGAATTAAAAAAAAAAAAAAAAAAAGAAATAATACTTCTCAATATAATTTGTAAATTTCTTTTATGGCTACATATAATCAAGTCTCGAGCAGATTTAACTTACATCTAGTTAATGACAATTCCTGATCTGTGTGTCCAGTCCTCCCAGCCTACTATAGATCCAACATTTGAGAAATCCTATTCTCAAAAATCATTTAAGTGAAGAAAAGGATTTCTTTCAGACACCTAAAACTACACAAGTAACTTAACTACATAGTGTCAGGAAAGAACTCTGCATTAGCATAATATAAATAGAGACATTAACATTAGCACATTAAGAGCAAGGTCTGCCCTTAGACAGCAGATTACCTCCTTGACACTGTTAACTTATTTATTTTAATGTCTGCCATGGTTTAGTTTTAATAAAGGGTATAACACATGTATGCCTCTATTTGACATGTTCCTTCTGATAAAGACACAGGTGTTCCTAATATTAGTAATGTTAATTAGTCCCAGCTATTCCAGTCCTTAGTACCAATAGTTTAATTGCCACAAGCTCCAATATAGTCACATAAATGTGAGAAGGGGCTTACCACACCTGTTATACTGTAGCCTGTCTTAAAAGAAGCAAAATTATTTGGTGTCTGGTAGCTGCAAGAGCTCATAAGGGAATAAATTGGTGCCTGTAAACTGGCATCATGTATTTACTGTGGCTCTGAAAACAGGTTGCACATGGCTGTGAATTGTGACACAAGTTTATATCAAAGGACGTATAAAGACTGTATGTTCGTATCAAGAGGTACATATACTAACTGAAGCAACATGCTATTCCTTAATATCTTCAGAATGTCAATGAGATTTTTACTTTTTAGATGCAAAGCCATGAAAGATTAAAGGACCTTGGTTTAACATCTTATCAGAGGACAGCATCTCTAACAATGCGGAACATATCCCGTTGTACTGCACTGCAGTGTGAGCAAAAGTGCTGATGTAAAGAATTCAGGCCCATTGTGCTTTTGTTCAGAGATTATAGTCCTATAGCTGAAAATCTACTGAAATAAAAGGAAGGAAAATGGATACATCAAACAATCTTTAGCGTAAGTATGATACTTTTAATGCTAATTCCAAGCTCTGATTTAAAGAGGTCCAGGCTTCTGGGGTTTTAAGTTTTGTTTTGTTTTGTTTTCAATGTACACAGATAATGGGAAATATTAAATTGGTTGCAATAAAGTAGCCAGGCAAACAGTATTGCATTGAATCATTTCAGAGAGATATAAAGGGGAGCAACATGTAACATAACCCAGGCCTGAAAATTCTACTTGGCAAGAAGACTGTCACTCCAAGGGCGCTGTGATGTCTGTTCCTGCGGTAGCTGAACACACTTCGACATATCTATGCTGTTCCAATCTTCTACTAACTGGTGGGAAATTGAGACATACAGAGATTAAATGAGTTTGTGGTCACCTTAAAACTGCATCTCCAAAGTTTAGGCCAACCAGCTTACAAAGCCTGAAGTCCAATATAGTGCTTTAAAAGTCAGCCATCCTATTTCCTAATTGCTGCATTAGAACTGCTGTCATCTTATTTCTTCCTGTGAGAAACAGTTTAGACCAGCATGTCATGAAGGGTCAGCAGGTGGAGGTTTATGGGAGCTTGGAGGAGGTCACGAACTTCTAACAATGAGTTGACAGTGTCTCAGTTCCCATGGGACAGAAATATGCAAATTATGTATACCTTCCTGTGTTTACAGCAAAGGCTGACTACCTTTACTTGCTGACAGTACTTCCACAAAAAACTGATTTCTTCTGCCACCAAGACTGAGTGGTTACTCACAGGGGTTGAATAGGTGATTCTGTTTTTCCCATTGTGCTGCCTCAGACTTGTGGTGTCTTAAGAAGAAACCAAACTTCCCCCCCCAAAAAAAAGATGCGAAAGAGAGTGAGGAGTCCTGTTTAGAAGATATAACGATTTTGTAGCTGAAGAAAAATGAACATGTCAAATGATTTTTTAGATGAGGTTAAATACTTCCGCACAAAAGTGTCTCTCCTGTTTTTACCTGCTATACTTTGCATGCTCCTGTCACTTCCCTAACACCAGCTCTGGCATCTAACATCATGTGACCTGACCCAGGGAACAAACGTAGCAGAAAAAGAATATTGACCTTGAACAATCCATTTTTCTGATGATCTAGCTCTTCAGCTTTCTTCTTTTGGGTTTAGAGGGGCAGTGGGTAAAGCACGAGAGCACAACTAGGAGCAGAGAGACCAAAAGAAGGAAAAGAGTGCCACTCCTTTCGTCTGTATCTTGAGATCCACTTATTGGTAATTTTCTGTAAATCTTAAATTTGTGAATGATTCAAATTCTGCAGAAGCACTGGTTTAAATCTTGACAAGGCGGAATTTTGTTCCTAGTTTTTTTCTGAATATGCAGTGTCTCTCAAATTTTTCAAGTGTGACATTAATACAGTCTGCATAAACTTTAAAGGAACTATGGTATTTCTGTTGACTTATGAGGAATTTCCCAAATTTTACAAACATGATTTATTTATTTATGTTTCCTCTTTAGCTTCATATACACATATACATGAGATATATATATATTAGTTTTTAGGTGATTGCTTATATTAGGTTTTTAAGTGTTTATATTTCCTTCAGTCAGTAACAGGGAATAATACAGTATCACTAATGGATAAAATTGTGTATGTAAAGATAAAATTAAAAAAGCTCTGGGAGAGAAAAAATGAAGTATAAATTCACTGTTTACTTTTAATTTCATATGTTATGTTTGTTATTTGAATAGACCTGTACAACAATAATCATCCCAAAATGTTATTGTTAAAAATTAGTTACATCGCTTGTTTGGATCCCGGAAAGAAACGATTACTTTTCATTTGTTTCAGAGTGTATGTTTATTTCTTGAGATCACATAATTATGTGGGAGTATTGTAAACTCATAGATTTTCCTCTGAGTATGGTTTCCTTCTGTTTCTTGAAGAGCCAAAACCTCTGCGTTACTAATGATTTTGTTTTCTAGCTAAGCATAGGAGAAACCTCAGGAAAAAAATAGTATTTGTAAATGGACATTTAAATTTTACAGAAATTATATAGAGTAATCATGAAATAAAGTCCATGCAGGGACATCCTAACATTTACATAACATCCAACTTGAAGTCAATGGAGTTGTACAAATTCAAAATAACCTGTTTATAGTATCAGGGCTCTAGTAAGTAGGTTCCTTACAGAGTAGACCTCCTTTTTGCTAGGAAACTCCTGTCCATTTTATATACATAACTATACAAATGATAGAATAATTTAAAGAAAAAATAATAATCGTGATCTAAATAAGATTCTTTTGATGTTCCAATGGTTTTCTTTTTTTAACTGGAAATACAAAGTTTTAAAGGACTCCCTCATATTCTTCTGAAAAAGTTCTGTCTCATGACAAATACAAAATATTTATGAAGCATTGTATATGCTTTCTTAATAAAAATGTAGTGCAAGCCTATTGTAAATAAAAATGCTCTGCATGTATCCAACCATATGCATATATCCAACAGTATGTATGTCCAAAATTGACAAAACCCAAAATACCCCAAATTTCTTGGAAAATTAAATTTATATTTTTAACTGTTTAAGAAAAAGAGGCTTCAACCTTTTTAATCTTGATGGTTTATTTTAAGAAAGTATTATGAGGCATTGAACTCTTATTTTATATTTTCATCTATATTTTGTTGAAAGGGATTTTTTTTCATTATGAAGACTTGTATAAAAATAATAAAGAATACAGATTTTAAAAATTATAAAAATCCTGCATTTAAAGTCTATGCAGAATCTGACAGTTATAGAGGTTTTGAAATTCTTTAGTTATAGATGCAAAAACAAACAGAAATATAGGAAGTGCTCTACCCACAGGATTTCTGCCATCATGCTTAGTTTGACTAAAAGGAATTCTAATACTATATTTTAACTGCAGAATGTAAAATATGAACTTGCAGATAAAATATTTATTTGAAATATATCTTTCTCTTAAAGCTAACTCAATAATTCATTTTAAAATAGAGTATATGTTAACAATTAGCATTCTGAAATTTTTCAAGTCAGCAAAGTATGTTGTAAGATTTTGGCAAAGTCAAGACAGTCTTTCACAGCTTTTTTTATAAGCATCTGAAACCTGGGAAAATATGCAGAGGAGAAAATATGATTATTTCCTGCTGAAATATGAAAGATGAGAGCTGCCTCCATTTAGTCCTTTACACACATCTGTAGATTAATTCTTACTGACATAAGCAAATTCAAAAATAGAAAATGCGATGGTTACTGTATTTGGTTCAGTTTCTTTTTTTTCTTTTTTTACTGTAAGGCCTACTTGTTCTTGTAAGAGCTTCCTATACAAAATAACAAACTGTTCTTGAGAAATATATGTTCATGATTACGTGATGCTCAAAATATGATGTAACTAAAACTAAATATGACAATGCAGTCTTACTTAAATCCAATAGTAGTTGTGATGCTTATAGATTCCCAAGAGATACTATAGAAATAGTGAACTATAATGGAACTTCTAACACAACCACTGTGTAATTGGTGTTGCAGTATATTGTGGTGCACTCACAGACAATAGCACGGTAATAGAAATGGTAGAATTACTACATATTACCCTGTGTGTTTTTCTACAATTTCATATTTCTTTTTCTCCCTTTCTCTTTGTGTGTAAGTTTTTTATATATATCTTTTATTTAGAGTAGCTGTTAAATACAAGCCATGTTTAGGCATGCTGTAATCCTGTCTGCCTGAGTTGAAAATGGCCATATCCATACTTCATATATGATATCCTTCTATCAAACTTCACTGTTCAGCTAAAGAAAAACTCTTTTATTCTTACTGTATTTGCAATAGAAGTAATTTAATGGAAAATTTTAAATTTTTAATTTAGCCCTTAAAAATATGGCCTTCTATACTTATACATTATACAAATCTTGTTGTGTAGAAATTCTGAACCAGGAGGTGACTTCGGTTAGATCCATAAAATATAGAAAGTATCAGTTAAGTATGAAGAAATGACTTATGAAGAAATGAAGAAATTAGGCATTATTTAACATCTTTGTTGGTGACATGGATGTTGGGATCAAGTGCACCCTCAACAGGTCTGCCGATGACATCAAGCTGTGTGGAGTGGTCAACACGCTAGAGGGAAGGGATGCCATCCAAAGGGACCTGGACAGGCTTGAGAGGTGGGCCTGTGCAAACCTCATGAAGTTCAACAAGACCAAGTGCAAGGTCCTGCACGTGGGCTGGGGAAATCCCATGCACAAATACAAGCTGGGTGGAGAATGGATTGAGAACAGCCCTAAGGAGAAGGACTTGTGGGTATTGGTGGATGAGAAATTCAGCCTCAGCCAGCAGTATGCACTGGCAGCCCAGGAAGCGAACTGTATACTGGGCTGCATCAAAGGCAGTATGTCCAACAGGTCGAGGGAGGTGATTCTACCCCTCTCCTCCACTCTGGTGAGACCCCACCTGGAATACTGCGTCCAGCTCTGGAGCCCCCAACATAAGAAGGACATGGACCTGTTGGAGTGGGTCCACAAGGATAATCAGAGGAATGGAGCCCCTCTCCTATGAAGACACACTGAGAGAGTTGGGGTTGTTCAGTCTGGAGAAGAGAAGGCTTCAGGGAGACCTTACAGCAGCCTTCCAGTATCTGAAGATACAACACTACAAGAAAGCTGGAGAGGGACTTTTTACAAGGCCATGTAGTGATAGGATGAGGGGTAATGGTTTCAAACTGGAAGAGGGGAGATTTAGATTAGATATTAGGAAGAAATTTTTCACTCTGAGGGTGGTGAGGCACTGGAACAGGTTGCCTAGGGAAGTTGTGGAGGTCCCACCCCTGGAAGCGTTCAAGACCATCTTGAATGGGGCTTTGAGCAAACTGGTCTAGTGGGAGGTGTCCTTGCTCATGGCAGGGGGGTTGAAACTAGGTGATCTTCAAGGTCATTTCCAACCTAAACCATTCTATGATTCTATGATTATTGCTTCTCTTAATAGGATCAATTCAAAGATTAAAAATATTTTGTGAAATGCTCATCAGCTGCCTTCTAAAGATGTTTAATGAGAAAAAATAGTAAGCCTTACACATCAAAATTATCAAGGCAGGTACAGGAAGATGTAATAATATTGACCCAGGTGTCCAAAGGAATTGAACTCCACAAGACATCTCATTGTTAACTTCCCTTTTTCAAAAAAAAAAAAAAATTAATAACTTTATTTATATCCTGAGAAATGTGGTTTTCATAATGAGGTGTAATGGTTAGTTTTGATTTGGTTTTTTTGTTTTGTTTTCTTAGCAATTGTCATCATTTGGAAAAATACTTGTGTCATAGCTTCTACTCGTTTAATACTTGAAGATGTAATGAGTAGATTTTAGGTATGACCAGGGCTGTACTTTTCCTTCGACATAAAGAGGAAATCAAAAGATTATTCTCAAGGTGATAATATGTATATAGTTTCTCTGAAGTTTCCTTTTATAATATTTCTAAAATACATCCAAATCAGAATAGGACATGTTTCAAATCCACCTGCTCTTCATTGTGACCAAGATTGTATCTTACAGCTTTGGCATTCAGTCAATTTAAAATGTTGAACATCTTTTGTTCCTTTAATTTCTATATTATGTTTTGATTAACTTTTACGGGTCTGTCTGACATCTTTTTCTCATTTTTTGGAATTATTTTTTATTGAATCAATTTACTTAGTCTGACATAAAACTCAGGATTCTTCAAGTTAATTCTAGCACTCTTTAAAAAAATAGCTACAACACTTATTATCCTCCAGTTCTTCAGTATAGTGGCTGATTTTAATGAGAAATTCCATGTTATTGAGTTTTAGAATCTCTTAAACTAACTTCCTCATTTAATTTTTTAAGTTAATATCACTGTGAGCATTTAGCGTGATCATTTCCATAAAAGCTATCTGAAATGATACTGCAGTCAGTTCACTTCAGTGGTTTTGATTGCTTCCAGTACTAACTTTGCTACACAGCATTTTAGGTATACCCATAATGCTGTTGGAGATATAACTGGATCCCATTTAGGCATAGCAAGGCTAATTTATGTATAGCTTGATGGCTGCAGTGTAGATATTACAACATAGGATTAGCACAAACTAGTGCACAAATAAGCATTAATATTCCCTCCCAGACTTGGATAGGTTGTGCTGAAAATCCATGTTACGCTTTCACTGTTCTTACTATCAAACTAGTTAAACACGAGTGAGGTTTGCCTATTGGTTTTGAAAATCACACATTCTGTCAGAGATCTTGACTTACCATTATCCTTTGTGTGCTCTAGATCTAGTCATTCCAAGAAACAGTCAGTAACACAGTGAGAAATATGTAGTATGATACATCATTTGAATACAGATACACACGCAGCTGGAAACATTGCTAGTTGGAATCATTGATGATTCCTCTTCAATTTCTCATTTTCCTGAGTTTTCATACATATCTGCTGTCATATTTGTTGAACTTAGCAGAATAATAAATATAATAGTTCAGCAAAAAATATATTTTAAGACATAAAATTGGAAGGAAGTGAAGCATGGGAAGAAACTGAGACTTTTCCACAATTTTTTAGCCTGCTCATCATGAGTATTTCTTAAAATGTGTATAGTGTAATTGTATAGTTGTTTCCAGTCAGATAAGTTATTTGGTTTGCAAGAATCTGTGTATATATAGTTATAACAAATAGCCTTCATCATCGTAAGTGTTTGTGCAGGTAAGGCAGGACTACACTGACTTTTTCATTGGATGTAGTCTTAGTAAAGATGATCACCCTGTTCCAGGGATTCTTGCTTTTATTTTATTATTCTTATATTCTTCTCTTTGTTATAGAGGAACATATAGAATTAAGGGACACTTAATTTTTTATTCTGAAGTCTTCTGGTTTTCTGGAATGCACTTTTGTGATCTCAGCTTTTCTTCTTTCTTTCTTTTCATTTCCAATGTATTTTCAGTCCTTTTCTTTCAGATGTGCTTACTTTCACAGCAGCAGTAACTCTAAATATGCATTGCTCACTCAATAATTTCTCAGTTTGTTCTTCCTTCATGACTTATTTTACACAACCTTCCAACCTCAAATTCCATTTCTACAGCTCAGAACCAACTAAAAGTTTTGGGACTTCCTTACCAAATATAGCTTTTGGACTTCTATTTGACACCTATCTAATCTGTGAACAGCAATATATACCAAAACCACTGAAGAGATTAAGTGTTGAGGTGCAATGAACCTACTTGCATAATTCACATTTCTGTCAATTTGTAATGTTCTGCAATAAACACTATGTTCAGGAAAAAGTTGTTTGGACTGCATATCCAGACAAAAGAAAAGCTAGTAGTTGTTCATTAAATCATACCTATTGAATGAAGAATAATTGCAACTGCTTAAATGCCATTTTCATAATGCATTGGAGATTTTTAAATGGGTATCCTAGTCCTTGTGGAAGGTATGAACCAGGAGGCACTTCCACAGCCCACTGCCACACTGTATCAGTTTTGAGCTTCATTTTTGCCACTCTTTTTTCTTCTTTTCCCTGCATTTTGTTATATGTGCTACCTAATGCGTATTTGCTGGCTTACATTCATATAGCTTTCTTTCGTCTAGATATCTCAAGAGCTACATTATCTTCATTCTGTATTTTATGTGTTCTCTTGTGTGCTTTATGGGAAGGTTTACAAGAATACTGCTTACTCACCTGTAAGTTGCATTCCACGTATGGTAAGAATCTCACCTTTTCACTCCCAAGGTATTTTCTCCAGTTAAGGACTCCAAGAAAAAATATATTTGTGTATTCCTTATTTACATATATGTACATCCTGACTGTTGAATTAACATTCTTATGACTGACTTCAGAAATATAGAATTTCTGTTTCTTGAATGGACTGATCTGGGTTTGGGTTCTTATTCTCTGCTACTTTAAGAAATTACAAAACTAATTTTACTCATTGAAATTCAAATGCTAAAAATTGCCATTCCACTGTAGTTTTTATATCCCCAAATGCAAATGTCAACTAAAGAAAGCAAAGAATAAGTCAGATCCCTTTTTTGCCTTCATATGGGAAGGTGAGGGGCTTTTTTTTATTGTTTAAATTCTTCTCCTCTAATTCTTTATTCACAGTAAACTCACCTATACTTGTGTCTTTTATGCATGCTTTCTCAGTTTAAAGTACATAATGGTACTTATACTATCATCATCATCCTCATCAGAAATAGACATTTCATAGACTTAAAAATTCACAGATAGTGCCAAAGCACTGGATCTTCCATTCTCTTTTATTCATGCTTCTCCATTGACTTTAATGAAGTTGGACTAGGTGATAAGGTTAAACATGGACATCATGCTTTTATCCTATCTATTCCTATAGAGTTCCTTCCTTACAAATATATTTCAAATTAAATATGACAGGTACACTGCCAACGTTTTTACTTCCCAGATTATCAGCAAAGTAAATTCTGAATGGAAACGATTTCTCCATTTTCCATGTATCTTTAAAAGAACCATTCTTGGACTCTTCGCATTATACATAGTAGTGTAGGTATTCCCTTCTCATGATTATAAAACAGAGGTATAAAATAGAGTCCTGTTCCATTATACTTCTGCTACTGCTCTAAGAGATAATTATTAGCTTCTGGAAATTATTTTGCAGAGATACATATTAGCCACAAATGTTGATTGGTATTTGATTGTCTCTTTTAGCAATGCCATCACCCAGGGCTGATTTTGCAAACCATTACAGTAATTCATGATAAGTAAATAACTCTTGAGAATTTATCTGTCAGTTTTTTTCCCATAGCCTATGTATTTTGTGCTTACTCATCTTATGAGAGACACTGTCTCTGCTGTAAAAGAGTGGAGCACTAAGGTAATCATGATAACTTCTGATGAATGTGTGCTGGTGAATGTTATCTATCACTTTATATTATTTGAACAAAACCCAGAGAATTATTTTCCTTTGATATTATATTTCTCACCTGTCTTCTACTGTCACTCTACATTTTTACTTTGCAGTGCAGCAGTTGTGAATAGCTGTACGTTTTTATCCATGAAGAAAAATATTTTTTTGATCAAAAAGAGTTATTTCTTTGGGAAAGGGCTTCATATGTTTGGTATCTTAAAAAAAAAAAAAAAAATCAGACAAGTGTGTATTAAAAAAATCCACCAAAACCAACTACTAATATTGATACCAAAGGGAAAAATAGTAATAATAAAAAACCACCCCACCCCCCCCAAAAAAAACACCAAAAAAGAAAATCAAAAAACACCTCCAAAACAAATTGCTAGGTATTTGTAGGAAGATATTTTGCATCATTTTGATAATTAATTAATTTACATACTTACATGCTTAAAATTTTTTGTGTCTAAAAGTACAGAGAGGTTCGGTAAATTAGACTGTACAAATACAAAGAGGACACATTTTATGCAAGTGATACTCTCAGCTGTGGCAAAACTATGTAGTAACTATGCAGTAACTGATAAGACAGCCATATATGCTACATTCCTTGATGGTTCCAGTGGGCTTAAAAGAGTAAAGAGTAGTTTATAATGTAGAAAAAGGATTAAAAAGTGGATAAAGACAAAAATAAATAAAGGAAGCAGAAACCAGTCATCTATGATACATTACTGGCAATGAAAATTGTTCCGTGGTTATTCACAGAAGATAATATTAGGTGCCTCATATAATAAAATAGCTCCCAATCTACTCAAACTCATTTGTATTTTCATAAGGATAAGTTTTTACCTACCAACTCCAGCCATCTCCGGAATACTGGCGGTGTACATGTCCTTCGTGAATTTTGGTTCATTGTCATTGATATCGTGGATTTTAATGATAAATTCGGACTCTGGCTCCACTTGTCTTCCAGTTTTTCTGTCTATAGCCTTGGCACGTAGCACATACAGGGACTTTTCTTCTCTGTCCAATTTCTTTGCAGCATGAATATCTCCTGTATTTTCATCTATAATGAACAGACTGCCAGCCCCATCTCCTGTTAATATGTATTTTAAATTTCCATCTCCTTTATCTTGGTCAGTGTGTAGCTTCAGGGAGGCAGAAAAGAAGAATTCTATAAATATATGTATTGTTATTACAGACCAAATCATTCAGCACATATGAATAAGTCTGTACAATCTTGACTATAATTGGGTTCAGTAGTGGTTATCTTCTGTTTCACTGTTGGAAAAATTGCAAATTTGAGACTCAGTCATACACAAAAAATAGCTCTAAACAAACTCATAAAGACACATGTAGAAGATATTGAATTAATATTTAAAATGGCTAACTTGAAACAAAAAAATTATATTTCTTTGAATAGTCTGTCCAGAAACTACCAGAATTCTCCTTTTTGAAGATGACAGGTGGTGTAAAAATCCCAAAATTCTATTTGCAAAATAACACTTGTCTTCCCATTTATTGATTGCTAATGAGGCAACCAGTTATCTTGTAACAACATAGAAGAAATGGGATTACAGCTTCTGAACTTCCCAAAATCACCTATAAATGTTCCGATTTAAGCAACTTGTGTTTCTAGTTGTATTCTTTTTTTTTTTCTTCCTTTAGAAACATCTCACCTCAGTTAATTACTTCCTTCCAGTCCTCTCCACACAGGAGACGTAATTTTCAAGAACACTAGGAGGTAAATTTTCAAAGCATCGAGTGGGGTTTAACAGTCCTTTTACTACTACACCTCTTCATAAGAGTTCAAAACTGTACCCTGTGAACTTACAGGCACTGATTAGTTTGCCATACAGCGCCATTATGAAAAAGTGCCTAAAACCAAACCCAAGGCAAGTCATTGAAGCTGACCCAGGCACTAGAAATTCTCACATAATACTCCTTTTCTGAAGTCTATTTCTCTAATTTAATTTACAGGGACACACAGTTCCTTTTTATGAGCATCTGCAGTATATTTTCTTCAGACATACGCTTACAGTCACATCTGGCCACAGATCAGTCACCTGCGTGTTTTCACATGTGAACAGAAAGAATATTCTCCCAGCATTTTGGTTTTTATTTCTCTGAGTAGAAAAATATAGTATATTATCCAGCTGAGAAAATATTTTTCAGCATCAGTAAAAGTGTTGTTCTAGACAGTCACTAGAGACAGATAAGTTATTTTATGCCACTTCTTTCCTTGTTTCCTTGTTTCTGTGTTCCTGCCAGTGTTTATCTCCATGTTTCATAGGTGAATCATTGCATCTTTTTATTACTCCACCTGTATGAATGGTGACTGTGGTGGATTTTGTTGACTTTTTTCACTCATTAACATCCTCAGTCAGACAGGGGAGCAGCCAGGGCAAGAGTCATGTCTGGGAACTCAGTGGGGGATCAATCCCATGGGTCAGGAGAAGGGAAATCACTTAACATAAGGCATTAGGGAGGTTGGAACCTCTGTGAATCTAAAATACTTTCTCAACACTGAATATAAGGAAGAACGTCTCCATTATCACACAGTAAGTCATCACTGACTAATCAGTAATTTGTTAAACTGTTTACAGTACTAACATTAGTCACGTTAGTGCTTACATTAGACACGTAGATTCTCAAATTTGAGTAGCTGCACATTCTGTCCTGGTTTTACAGTTACTTTTTGTATTTGTGAGATAATTTCCACCAGTCTCCCTAGGGCTTCTGTTTTTTCCTGCACGTGTATATACTCCAACGCATATTGCTATTGATATGAATTTATTTAACTTGCTTATTGTTATATAAATTAAACTAGACTCTGGCCCACAGGTATTATCTTCATAAAAGTCTGCCTGGAAGATTGCCAAGAAAGAGATTTCACTTACAAGAGCCCTGGTCTTTAATTGTCAGGACTTCTATAAAGGGGAAGAATAGACTATGTACAGAGACACTAGAAGTTTCCCACTTCAAAAACAAGCAGCCAATACTGAAATAAAATATCACATAGTTCTGAATGGGAAAATAAAAGAAACGAGTAGAGGGTGGAATGAGATTTTTATATTGTTTGTTTTGATTTAGAACAGAAAACAAAATTCTTAGTTTAAGTAGGAATATATTATATATGTGGAATTGTTCCAAGAGTAATGAGAACATAATATGCATTTTATTGGAAATTATATCTGGAATGTTATTTTAATATAATTTTATTTGAAAGTGTGTGTGAATTAATGTAGTTCATATTTGAAGACCTTCTAAATGCTTTTCCCAGGCAGTTCTGCTACTTAAAGAATCTTTCAGAGACTATAAACTCACTTAAAGTTAGCACTTTACTTACTAAGATTGCAAATTTTGCTATTTGAAATTTTTTATTCCTACAAAATCTTTCTAGACTTGGAGAGTTGGTCATCTGCTGAAAAGAGGTCCTATATACTAGAAGAAGACAGATGCAGATGGGTAGCAGAGATCCGGGCTGTGAATGTAAATAGTGTTAACTTGCCAGCCTCGTTTTGATTGATCATACGAGCAACTCTGCTGGCAATTCAGGGCTGACAGCCTCTTAAAATAGGGCAACAATGAACAAGTCAAGGGAGCAGTGGTCTTTTCTATGCTAACAAGTGGTTCTGGAAAAAAGTCAAATCTGTCCATTGCCATTCCCTTACCCTGCTCTTTAACTATACATAGATCCTCAGAGAATAGCTTAATTTATTTTATCTGTCTGTTCAAACTATCCACAAAGATATCAGGTAGCTCAAACTATGATGGGTGTTTTAAGCTTCCTACTTATCTCATGTTTCTACCAGATGATAAACAGAATTTTCAAGCATGATAAATTTAGGAATAGGATGTGATTTCCTAGCAATGAAGAGTTCCACCTCCTACTGCCAATTTACTCTTTGCAGGATCACTTGAAGTACAGTTACAACCTACCACTTAGTCTACATGTAACAATTTCTAATTCCTATGTATTTTTTTGTTTTACACTTCACATTTGAGGAGTCTTCATTAATCTGTGAAGTAATTTTGCAACATCATAGCTTGTGAAAAAAATGGGACCATTTTCATATTTAAGAATGAATAAATAAAGCAAAACATTATCCAGCATCTATGGTAATAAAATACTGGTTGTGTAAAATAGAACAATGAAACCATTCTGTCATCATATTAGAGTTATATAACTACAAAACTTGTTTTTAATTTATGGGACAGAGTAACTCCATGTAAGATTGTAGATGTTTACGCAAAATAAGAATATGGACATTTACATTTCTAAAAAGATATTGCAATTTAATTTTGACCAATCTATATTGTGTTTCTTTATGACTGGTAATCTTCTATAAACTGCTTAAATATTTTGAATTTATGATATAAAATATTATTTCAGCTTTTCAAATTTCAGGTGTTCTACAGAGAGCCTACAGGAAATCTTACGCAAAACTGTGGAGTGTTATAAGATGTTTACAAAGTATCATGCCCTTTATTCACTAAAATCAAGACAAAGTCTCCAAGTCCTATTTCTGGTTATACTAAATACCTTTACATACAAAATATTTTGCGGATTTTTTCTTTTAATTAGTAAACTGTTTATATGTGTGAAGGAGGCTCAGATGTTCAAACTGGAAAAATAGTATTCATACACTTGATCTGAAGTAATCTTTGGCTGTTGTGATTTCCCTCTGCATCTTACAGACTCAGCAGGTCTGGGGAGGTCCACCATTTTCTGTCAGCAAAAAGTCATTCCTGTTGAAATATTTTGTTTTGTTTTACTTTACATGATCCTTTTTCTCTATTTTGGGTGGGGGAGGTTAGCAAGCAAAAACTCTGTATGGGTGGAAAATGAGTTTGTCAAATGTGTCCTTTCTCATATCATAAATTATTCATTCTGCAATTTCTGCGAAGAGCTGGCAGGTCAGAGGAGAACCATGAAATACTTTGATAAAGGAAAGCAAACACACAAACAAGAAAACCCCCTAAACCAGACAATATATTAGATTACTCTGCACATAGTGACCACACTGGTAGCAAATGCCATCCCCATTCCAATTCATATCCAGCAACAATTCACCTGAAATACACTGGAATGAAGACACAACTTAGAAGATGCGCTGCTGCGTATCTTGGTTTCTTAATAGTCTTTTGCACACATTACATTTTCTATAGTCTTCCCTGTGGCAGGCTAAATGTGTTCTCAACACAACTTTTCCTGAGGATCATCAGAGACAAAGACATTGGTAATGGTTATGGCAGTGACAATTAGCTATTTCTGTAACAATGTATGTCTTATACATATGAGAATATTTATAAATGCACTCTCAATATTTTTTCTATATTTACATAGGAAAAGTGTGCATCTCAAATTAGCCTGTCTAACCAGTTCTGTGAAAGTTAATTTTTATGTGACGTGATAATTGAAACCTTGACGTTCTCAAAAGAAATCTTGACATAAATTTCCATGGGTCCCTGGTACTGTAATTTCCAATAAGTAAATGAGTAGGGAAACAACAGATTATCTCAGAGTTCTGTAGCATAATTCTGTCTCCCCTAAATTAAGTACCTTGCTCCTTTGGCTTACACTTCACCCTCATGTAGCACTCAATACTTATCAGCAAATGGTGGCTATAACACACAACTTCCTGGTTTCAGGAAGTATTTTGTTTGACTATGCATTCTTAGTATGTCCAAGGCTAAGCCATAACTTCTCTTAAAACTGCTATTATTATACACAGCAGAGAAGATACCAGCATTCTATGGAGGGAAAGATATCTCATAAATTATCAAGTTCAGGAATTGTTATGGAATGGCAAAAGAAAACATAGAGGAAAAAGAAAAAAATATCACCTTAAAAAAGACTTCCTTAAAGGCCCATGTTTAGAAGTACTTGACTGTTTCTTGTTAATTCAGTTTTAATTTACTAAATTTCCTGTAAACTGTGCAGCTGATCTGGTTCTCTGCTCTTTGTAATAGAGAGTAACTATTTTAAAGTTAGGCAGACATATAATCAATGGAAGAGGGAGGAATCAATGGACAGAGTTAAGAAATTATATAGTGATATGAACAAATTTTCCCCATTTAGAAGCAAGAAATTGCCAGACTTCATTTAGATTTCATTTTATTTGCAATTTATTCCTGTACAACTGTTGTTGCAGACTAAAAGGGGAAAAATGAGCAAGATGAGCTACTTATGACTAGTGAGATTGTTATGAATAAATACGGTGAAAACATTTATTTGGTTGCCTAAATCCAGAAAGGTATGATCTCTCTTGGGGAGAGGGATGAGGGAAAAGGAAGGATGAAGACTCATCAAGTAGAAGGTAGATCCATGTTTACACTGTGGTACATAGTGTACTAATGCTTACAATTTAGGTGGTTTACAGTGTGCTTCTGTATCATGGTATAGAAAAAGGGCTATTCCTATAAATTTCTTACCTCCACTGCCTCCATCTACACAGTTGTCTCCAGCAGAGGAATCCTGATATCCCATGGTCTTCTGTCTCAGACCCTATTTGCCTGTAAATGCCTTCTAGAAAGTGTGAACAATGTTCTTTCAGCCTTTCAGTACTTAAAGGGTGCTTATAAGAAAGATGGAGACAAATTTTTTGGCAGGGCCTGGTGTGGATTAAAGGCTTTAAATTAAAAGAGGGTAGATTTAGGCTAGATATAAGGAAGAAATTTTTTACAGTGAGGATGGTGAAGCACTGGAACAGGTTACCCAGAGAGGCAGTAAATGCCCCATCCCTGGAAATGTGCAAAGTCAGGTTGGATGGGGCTCTGAGGAACTTGATCTAGTTGAAGCTGTCCTGCTCATTGCAGGGGGGCTTGGACCAGATGACATTTAAAGGTCCTTTCCAACACAAACTATTACATGATTCTATGATTCTTTCCTTACTGTTTAAGTGAAGATATGTTGGGGGATTATTCAGGTCAGATGAACTCTTTTTAGGTCACTAAATTGGTACATCTGTATGTTTTAGTGGGAGATGAAGACCACGGTGATTTCCACATTGTTGTGGTGAAACTACTACCAGAATGCAAGCAAACATCTTCAGGGGTATGTTGAGGATACAGGATTGCATGGAGCTGCAATTACAGCTAGAATGTGACTGTCCATAGAAGGGACAAAGGGCGCAAATACAGACCTTTAAAGTTAGAAATAATTTTTTTCATTTGTGTCATAAATTTACCACATAGATAGGCAGGTGATTGATTTCTGACCCAAAAGACAAGTGAATTAATGGGCATGCCCAATCTCAGGCCCAAACGCCTGAAACTCCATACTCTCTAACATCCTAGTCACACATAAGAGACAGCGGAGGCTCCTATCTGTCTCAGCTATTGCTCTCCTCAAACCAGGACAGGGAGGAATGGGAGGAAGACGCAAAACTGACTCTTCTTGGCATGGGGAAGCAGTTCTGGGTCCCAATAGATTAACTATGGTTAGTTAGGTTAGTTATCCCACAGATATAGCTATGACCCGGTACCTTTTTTCCAGCGTTCACTGTCAACAACGTTGCCTTGTATATATTGCTTTGCAATACAGCACTTGGGTGTTCAACCTTACTTGCTATTTACTGTTGTGTATCAGTAGACGTTATTTGAGAAAATGTCCTACAAATTACATTAGAAAATTTTAATGTCCTTACAGCATTTTTTAAATTCATTCCTTAGAATTGTGAAGGTATTTTCATAATTTCTATAAATTTGCTACAAGAATCTAAAGGGCTTAATTCCTCTTTCATATTTTAGTTGCATGAAGCAATTTCTAACGACTCTGCTCTGCTGCATTCTTCTCTATTATTTCTTTCCACCAGTAAAGTTAGATTGTATTTATATTTACACAAAACACTGAAAATACTAATAGTAAGTCTGTGTGTGCCTGGATACGTATTTTCGATGTTTGGAGCAGTAGCCTATTGCATGCTCTCTGTTAATTTTGGCTGGAATAGGGTTTTGTTTCAATGTGTGTAATTCAAAGGTCTTGCTTAAAGGAGGACATTAGGGTTTGCTTGCTGTTTTTTTTTTTCTCTTCCGGTTGCTGGAGACATAACAATAAAACATAAAGTGTAAATGGTGCAAGTTATTTTGGTTTGAGGCTGTCACAAGTCAGCAGGGGAAATTCAGAAGCTATAAAAGACAAAGAT